>JAPYZA010008959.1:0-11566 GCA_030522685.1 Eupelmus azureus | reverse complement strand
CGGCGAAAAAAAGCACATCCCGAGAAAATCAGCATTGTCGCTGCATAAATAGACTACTAAAAAAGTTAGTCTATTCCTTTTTACTTACCTCGGTCGTAGAGGTAATTTTTCTTTTTTCGTCTCGCTCGTTCGCGCGAATTTATTTTCGCGGCAGATCAGTACGTGAGGCGAAATTCCAGTGTGCCGGCCCACCTATCGTAAACAAGAAAAGAGCGAAGGAGGAGAAAAGAAAAAAGTTCGCTGCAAATAAAATAATTGAATTATAGGACATTAGAGAGATTGCCGAATTGTGTTTTCTATAAATATTTGATAATTTTAATTCGATGAAATAATAAGAGTAATTATTTCCTTATTACTATACTTCCCTGCGACTTAAAAACTAAATTTAAAGCTAACGAAAGTACATGGTTAATTGCGTAGAGATAAAACGAACGAATTTAAGGATAGTTAAGATTAAGTAGAGCATCGTCTAATTAAAACAAATCTTAAAAAAAGGACATTCTTCCTTAAACTCGCAGTGACTTCATCATAATTCTCGAATTACACAAAGCCCTTTGTAACCTCCTTACAACGAAGATTTACAAACTTTAAAACCCCCCTAGAAAAAACGAAAAAAATGTCGCAAACCCTAAACCCTTTCCACCTCGCACGTCCGCATTAAAGAAATAAACAGGCCAGCGCGGCGATACCCAGAGCCGCTTCGTAAATTGGCCCATCGGCTTTAAGAGCGTTCGGCATTATCATTTCAAGCTCTCGGTATACACAGCAGCTCGCTCCGCGGGCGCCAAGCGCAAGTTTTCGGAAGAAGCAGCAGTCGTGCACGTGCCAGTCGTTTATGGCCCGACGAGTCCTGCGCGCGCGGCCCCGCTTGTTTCGCTATCTTCCTTCTCTTTCTCCCGGGCGTCTTCCTTATATACCGTCTAATCGTGAGTAAGAGCTGCTGGCGCGAGGCGCTACTGCAACACCGGGGAGAGAAAGAGAGAAGCGTGCGCGCGAGGAAATTTTGCACTTCCGTTTCCGGCGCGCTCGCGCGCTGCTGACGTGACTGGATGGCGCGACGCGGGCTGTCTCGTTTCTGCCTTTTCAACTTAATTTAGAGAAAAATTAGGTGCGCTCGCCGGCGCGCCGTGATTATCTCTTTGTAGCCGTCTCCGCTAATTATAAACCTCGGGGAGAGAATGGATTTTAGACGCGCTTCGTATTCTTTCGCCGAGGAGGGTAGATCTTTATTGCTTTATTAAATTATGTTCTTTGGCGAATTGGGTTGGTGTCATCATTTTTCAGGAAAAGTTCAATTGAGGAAGGTAAAATTATACACTTTCCAATACTCGACACGCCTTGGCGCGACTATGCGAGTTTGAGTTTTCTAACAGTGATTGCATTTAACCGTCTATCAATGTTTTAGTTATTATTATAACTGACAACTTTAATTTCTGAAGCGGTTATTATTACAATTGAATTTTTTAATTTTTATTTATAACGCAGTTGTTAAGCCCTTGATAGACAGGGCATCATATATGTACATATTTGAATAACTTTGGTAATTCTCAATCGATTTGAACCAAACTTGATTTAAAATTGTTTTTTAGGTCAGTGAATTTAAATCCGAAAAAAGGGACCTTATTCAAAATAGCGGATCCAAAGTTTTTCTAATGAATTTATTTAATGTAACAAGATAATATTTCAAAGTATTAAAATTCAACAAAATAAGTAGGTAACTAGATATTTGACTTCGCGTATGCATTTTTTAACTAAGCTGAATTTCCGCAAAAATAGCATATCTCCTTTTTTGAGAAACTAAACCACTTGGTGTTTGCTAAAATCAATATTAGAAATGATTTAACCTTCTCGGCGTTACGTATAGAAAAAATACAGTTTAAAATGAAATTTGTAATCCGAAAAACCTTTGTAAACACAGCTTTTATGTAACTAGATTTAATTTCTGTAGAAACCATTTTTGGCACGAAAATTTATAAAAGCCGTGCCAGTAGAAAGGTTAATATTTACTTCATACTACGAATGTGAAGGACTGTTGGTAAAATTATATTCATTATTTATTCACAGAAATATCGATTGTAATAAACTAATTAGAAGTAATTATTGATTCATTAAAATAACAAGGACAAGGATTATACAGAATAAGACAAGTTACATATAAACCTTAACAAGAATAGCCAAACGTCAACCTAATTTGCATATTTAAATAAAAATCCATACAACCCGTCTAATCTTCCAATTTAAACATCCCGCGTCCCCCCTGCAATCACTCACCCTTCCATCACCTCAGCTCCCAAAACTTCGAAATTATTCCAAACACCTCGCAAACATCGCCGACCAACCCAGCCAGGATCCCAGCCCTTCCGAAAGATCCAGCTCGTTACATCCACACCAGGAGCGTAAAAGCAATAGTCGGCCGGCCCTAACGATCGTGGACAGCCCCTCCGTGATGAATGGCCCGTTTAAAAGTGGAGCGCGGCCGCGCGCGCGAAGCAAAGGACCCGAGAGAGAAGAGCTGAAGCTACTCCTCTAAAGTCGAATCACTTCGCGCGCCGGATTCCCGGAACGCCCCGCTCGTTTTCGCCGAGAGGAGCGCGCCGAAGCTATATGCGCATTGTGTTTAAACGCCGTGTAGCAGCGCGCCGGCTGCCGCACCAGCTCCCGTGAGTTATACGACGCCGCGCCGTAAGTTAGAATTTCACTGCTGTAACGCGAATGGGGGCGCATCGTTCGTCATGGGATGAATAAAGATTGGCGATAATGATCGGAGCCAGTGGGAGCGAATTGATTTTTTGATGATAGGAGGGAGTTTTGGTAGTGGAATTTATTTCTTATTGGTGAGAGGTGGTGATTTATGGTTGTTTATGTGAGTGCGTTGTAAAAAGACGAGGGTTGAAGATAATGTGGGTTATAATTAGAATTTAACTAAGTTGTCTTGTTATTAATAGCATTTTATTAGACCCAAATTAGGGCCTACTTAGGTTCTAATAAAAAATTTCAATAATCCGGCAGAACTAATGAAATTTTTACTCGGATATAGATATGCGTTAATAATAGTAAAATTTATAGACAAACCAACGCAGAATCAAAATTAATTAGACCCATTCATTCACTCGACTTGAATGAATCTCGTCATTTCATAAATTAAAGTTTCAGCTAATATTAATTAACGCTCAGATAAAGAAACCGTTATCTTACAAAATCTCTTAAACTCCTTACGTTTCTATTTTTGCTTTAAACCCTACGTTATTCCCGGGTCTTTTGAAATTTCGCGAGTTAAGACTTTATATAATATAATGCAGAGCTGAACCTTATCAGCGAAGCAACAGCCAGTTTCCATAACGAGCCGGCGCCTGCTTGCGCGCTAATTTCTATTCATTGTTATTTGTATCTCTCTCAACGGGAGAGGAGCCAGCTCCGCTCTCGCGCGCAAGAATAAACTTCTAGCGCCGGTAGTCCGGCCAAAGTGATATTAATTAGCAAAGAAGCTTCGTGAAAGTAAAAGAGGCACTCGCGGACTGACAGGGGACAGGACAAAGAGCCAGAGATGTAGCGGACCAGTCAAAGCGCGCGAAAGCGTATTTGTACGGGATGGTTGTTGTATGGGCTCATCCGACAGCGATTCGAAAGCGTATTTGCTTTGTGATTTTGTAAATGAATTAGTGGGTTAATTTTATTAATTAAGTATTAATTGTTAATTTTGTAATTAGTGAGATTAGCTGTTGGTATATTGAGCTAGCTGAAGCACTGAAATAATTCTGAAGTATATAAATGTATATAATGATTGGGATACATTACAATACTGAAAGCAATACCTAACCACGACGCCCACACTACCAAATTAATAAATTAAAAAACTCGTACCTAAAAAAAAGCGAACTCAAGCATCCAGAACATCCCCGACTAAGTAATCCAACCCACGAAGCCCGCGCAGCCGGCCGCAGAGGGGATTTCTCAGCTCTCCCTCTCGTCGAGTGCGGCTGAGGCTGCATGAGCGCCTTCGTAGGAGTTAAGGGAGTGGGGGAGGCGAAACACAATATCTGCCCCTTGTATTTATCACTGCGCTCGCGTTTGGGCCCCCCTGCGAAAGCTTTTCATTCCAAGACTTCTGGTGACTTTCATTTTGCGCGCGCGAGTGTTTAAGACTCTGTGTGTGCGCGCGCGGCGCGCATTAATTTTCCGTTGTAAGCTCGCAGCCGGATTTTTGCTCTTTTATCTCGGCTTTTTAACTCGCTCTCGTTTTTATACTCCCCCTCCTCCTTGGCCTGCCTCGTGTTTCTCCGTCTCTCCTTCCGCTTTATTTTTATGCGTTCTCTCTCTCTCCCTCTCTCTCTCTCTCTCTCTCTCAACTGCAATATTTTAAGAGAGAAAAGTCTACGACAAGAATGAAATAAGGTACATGAGCTTAATATCATCGTTGCGATTATACGGAGAGATATAGATGGAGGGCGAGGCAAGTTTTTCCGCCTGCTTGAATAATGAGATTTTAGGTTCCTTTGTTGCTTGTAAAAACTTTATATTGCCCGCTGCCGCGCTGCTGGCCCTTTTTCTTTGCCAGTTCGTAAATTCAGACTTTCATAGCCACTCTTAATTAACATTTTCTGCCTTTTTTTAACCTTTAATAAAAGCGTAATTGTACTTTGGGAATTATTTGCATGTGTAATCGTGATAGTTAGTGCGAGGATATAGTAAGCAAAAAAAACGAGTTTAATTACGCACTCGTAGTTGTGTATTTAGAATTTTATAGAATATAATTAATGATGTTGCAGTTCAGAATATTAAAAACATTTTACTTTTATTCTTCATTCTACACTAATAATTTTCATGTACTTACTCTGCGAGTAAGAATTAATTTGAAGTTTAACAGTTCACTACAAGAACTGGTTTTAATTAGGAGACTATTGTTCTATCACGGATTTTATTACTAAATTATTGCAAGCTAATTAAAAGATCTATATTTGTTATAATGTTTCTACATACTATAATAAATTAATTACTTTTATCTTTTCTTTTATTTTACAAGAAATACCAATGAAAAAAAAGTAATATGAAAAAACTTAACTCATCTCACTGCAATATCAAAGAAGAGATTTACGATTATAGCGATCATCTCAATATCATTCATCGTCACACCCTAGCCGTAAACAGAAAAAATACGCGTAAAAAGCATAGCGAATCCGTCGCTTATTCACCGAGTAAGCAGAAAAAACGCCCTAGTCGACAGCGAGAAAACGGACGAAAGCATCAAAATGTAACGTATCAAGAGAGAGCCCCGCACACAGCAAGAATCTCGTAATCGAGCTTTTCTCCGGGCCGAATCACGAAGGACGAGTGGTCAGCGGCCTATACGACAGATACGGCTTTACTGCTGCGAGCTCACGTACACACGCTTAAAAGGGGAGGGTTATTAAAAGCGTTCTATATCGCTGTCCGCGTGTACGTACGCGTATATACACACGAAACGGCGGCTTTTATTTCATTATACGTCGTTTGCGCGGCTAACGAAATTACCGCAATTTCGCGTCACACGCGCGCCCGCGCGCTAAGTGGTTGAGCCGCCACCGCAGCGGCGGTTAAAGTCGAGCAATTTCATTATATATCCGCGACTATACACCTCCGAACTGTGTGTACTTAACGGGACAACTTTTATTTGGGTGCCGGCGTTTGCCGGGGCTTTAAATTCGGGGTGTAGCTGATTATTGTGCGTTTTGAGCTTTGGCTTGTTTTTTTTTATTTTTATTGTTTATGTTATTTTTACAACAAAAATAATTTAAGAATATATTATCACTAGCCAATATTTTTCATTAATAATTTGTAATTCGTAAAATGAACTAAAATATATTGTTTAAGAATAATATTTAATACATTCGTTTGGCTATTTTGTTTAAAAGTTATAATTCGATTATGTACTTAATAAAAGATATTTGTTATTTATTTAAATTTACAATCGTTAACAAAAATTTTTTAAGCAAATTTATTTTTCTTTTTAAAAAACCCATATCTTTAATTTAACATTGATCGGTATTTTATTGATCTCAGTTTTATGAAGGTGGAAGTAGTACTTTCATTAAATAAGAGTGAATGAGGGACCGAAAGTAAATAAAAACTCTATAAGATCTATATCTTATTGTCTACTTTATGAGGCACATAAATAAGTCTGCACATCTCTTGGATTTCAGAAGAGAACTACTATATTTTCAATCTTTTAAAAGCTTTTTCACGCAACCTCATACTTTATAAAATAAGGATAGAGAAAAGACATTCTTAAAATGAAACTTTATTTAATTTCACATAAAAGTTAAAATAAATTTATATCAAACCATAACTAAACTTCCAACAAAGTATAAAGATATAAACCTTTATCTTCTAACAATTAATACCTACATCTAAAACCCAAAAGAAAACACTATACATATTTCACAATCTAGCGCGAGCGCGCGCCCAGCCCTACAAAACCTAAAGCGCTTAAACCGTCCAGAAAGCGGAGCAGAGTAAAAAACGGCCCGAAATCGCGAGGCGGCGATCAAAGAATCCCGGCGACAATGAGCGTCCGAAAATGTAGGACGAATTCACGCGCCCTCGCGAAGATATGTGAGCTCTCTCCGCGCGCATAAATCCGCGCGCTTCTTCTACATAGGTATACAATAGGCGGCGAGGAGGCAACTTGAATATGAAAGAGCATAAATTATATCCGGCCCGCGAGCGCGCTGAAACGAATCGCCGAAAAGGTTTTTGCTGACTCGCTCCCTACTACTACTCCCTGCCTCTTTCTCCGCTCTCGCCTCGTTTAATACCGCTCGTTATTATACTGGCGGGGAAATTAGTTTTTCCTGCGTGTTTGCAGAAGACGAATCGATGAAGGCAGCTGGGCTGTGGGCTTTTATTATGAGAGGCTAATGTTTTGTTTCGCGGGTGGGGTAAGTTGTGTTTATGCTTAAAGCCTTAATGAGTAAGTTTGCGTAACGTTGAGCGAATTATTGGGTGTAAATATACAAGACAGGGCCAATTCTTTGAGAAAGCGCGGCGAGGTTTCTGTCGGGACGTTCCGAGGAAATTAATAGCATTGTGTGCGGCTAAGCGTGAGGCGAAGTTTGACCTTTGAAGAGAGAATTTCAGGGAGTTTGAATTTGGGCAATGTGCCTGTGATACGCGACGCTTGATTTCATTTGCCGTGGATGTTTGGTTATTTGAATAATAAATGGGTGGGGGTGGAGCTTTGTTATACTATTTTGGCAAATTGTGTTTGAATGAATTTTTAATAGTTGAATAGAGATTGGTTGAAAATTGTTTCAATTGTTTCGTTTTATTTGTTTACTTTTATAGTATTCCATGCGAATTATATCTAACACCCGCATTCGCCATATCAATAGATTTTTAATGATACTGGTGAATTGATGGTTGTAATAAAAAATAATTTTTTCATACATTTTTTACGTCAGTTATACATTCATAAAAAAATTCAAATATTTTATTTTAAACGTGAAAGGCTAACAAAAAAAAATTTAATTGGTATTTAATGATTTTTTAAAGTGCAATTTTCAACCTTAATTAATATTGCGAAAAAAAAAAAACAAAACCCCGGACTCAAACACAGAAACCGTTTCAGCGTTAAAAATGCAAATTCTCCGCTGGCAGCCAAAAGCCGGAAAATTGTCTTTGCCCGCGCTTTTTGAAAAAAAAAGTGCATTCCCCGGCCATTTAATCGATTAGCCTCGCTACACAAAACTGCATGTACACCAGACTGCCTGCCAGAAAAAAATCGCGTCGATGGCTTTCCATCGGCGCGCGTACGATGGAACGCATAATTGCCGACACTGTCCATCGAAATAAAAAAAAAGCTCTCGAGTTCTCCTTTTTTCCAGAACCCGTAGGCGAGGCTAAAAGCACCGTCGCGTCATCAACCCCCGGCGATTCGACGAGAAATCACGAGTAATATTTTTAAGTGCACCGTTAGTCGATGCAGCGAAAGAAAAGCCAACGTGTGTGTGTGTGCGGCTCGCAACGCAATTGGACCATTAATCATCGGATAAATGGGCTAGCCCGGCTTTTTGTGCCGCTACCCCTGCAGATATATGTACTCTTGAGCCCGCGATTCTCGAGCCAGTCTAGGGCTTGTGTGACTTTGCGAAATTCACTCATTTTTCCTCTATCTCGCTATATATATATAAATAACGTTGTTACATCGTTCTTTGAGTAAATGGTAGGGCAAGGAGAGAGAGAGAGAGAGAGCGAGAGGAGGAGGAGGTCGAGGAAAAAGTTCGAGGGGCAAAATAAATGCAGGAAACTCGGGCTTTGAGCGGGAAATGATTTTACGCTTTATGAGAGACCATTAATTTACGTCTAATTTGAAAAACGAATTGTAAGAAGAGATTTATAAGCATAAAATATTGTTAACCTCCGCGGCCGTTATTTTACTTTTTAAACTTGATAAAATACGTCTGTTTTATTTCCTTAAAGCATTGACATTCATAAAGCACATCTGACAGTCGGAAAAATCTCACAAACTTTGTCATTCAATTTAATCATTACGATTGCTGGCATAAAAAGTTTCATTTGACAAATAAAAGACAGTAGATAATGTCAAGTCCGGCAAGACTACACGAGCATTCAAAACCACGAACTTGACGTTATTACTTGGCCACATCCCAGAAGCGCGTCAGTTAAACAAGCCATCTTCAAAAGTATCCCGGAGTAATAAACGTAAAACCAACACTGAATCCCCAAAAGGATCATCGCGAATATCAAGCCACAAATGGAAACACTTAAATACCCAGTAATACCGCGAAACGCGTCTGCCGGCAGTGTATCTCTCCCCCCCCCGCGCCAACGGTGCGCCCCTCCCCTTACCCCTTTCGCCCTTTTTTTTCCCCCCCCCCCCCCCCCCCCGAAACTTCTGCTCAACTTCAGAGGAGGCGCGCGAGAGGCTCAATAAGAGCTTAGCGAGGAAACAGCTGACGATACTTCCAGGAATTCGCGCTCTGCCGGAGGAGACAGGAGAGGATCCGAAAGAGCGAGCCGCGCGAGAAATGCGGCCGACGATCGCAAGTGCAGCGTTCTATTCCGGTGGGAAATGTGACAGGAAATAGTCGAGACGAAACTGGCCGCCGCTACTGGCGGCTCTCTTTAACCCTGGCACGCATACGCGAAATAATAAAAGCGCGCAGAGCGCTGGGGAAGAGAAAGAGAGGCTGGGAAGTGAGGAAAGATCGGAGAAAGAAGTGCTCTTTTGCTGGCTTTGTTGTTTGCGATACATCATTCTTTATCAGTCTCATTTATTTACTCATTTATTTACCATAGTCATAGTCTCATTTATTTACCTCAAAGCTGATATAGAAATTCTTGATTTTGATTAAATAAATCTTATTTCTTGTGTATATTTTATTTAAGATATTTAATAGAATAATGCTGCCACCTGTACCAGAAAATCAACAACCTAATACTCTGGATGTAAATGTAACTGTGTACATGTTAATGATACATGAATATTCAGGATGCAAAATAAATTAATACCGTTGCGTCGCAAGTAAATATGTTATTTTAGTTTTACTAAACCCTCCTAATAGAATAGATCGCTGTTTAAGGAAAACAAATTAAATTTTTAAAAAATGAATTGAATTTTATTGCCTATTAAAACTTTCTGTTTAGAATGAAATCAAATCTAAAAATCTTCATTTTGTAACTAGAACGATTTTGATTTTTCTATACAATAATATTTAAAAATTCAAAAAACGTTGTGTTTACAATTTATGCATATTTTTGAAGCATTTTTTTCTGAACCTCTGACGACTAAAAAATTGTTTACATAACTTACTGAGATCCAGCCTTTTGAGAAAATTTGTTTTTAAAGTTGTACCGCCCAGCTGCAAAATGGAATTTTCTGGATCAATGCCTAAAGAAATATAAAGATTCAAAAATGCCAGAAAATTTATAAGTATATCAATTGTTTTTATAAAATATATTGTGCCTAATATGTAATACGAAGATATGTTAATAAAAAAATATATTATTACATTTGAAATACTGCATCTACAATTCAAAAATATTTTGGACATCATGTTGCTTTGCATTTTGTTGAATATTCATCTGTTATATTGCAAAAGTAATATTACAAATAGAACACTGCACTAACATTTACCCTATGATATACTGAAGTTTATATGTACTTCACTCCAGTTATAGCCATTTTGTTGATACAATATGGTAAATTAAAGTTTATTTATACAATTTGTATAAGTTTTATTTAACTACACATACTAGGAAAATATTTGAACATATATTTTTAACAGTATACTTGATCAAACCTGTACAGCGTTCTTATTGACAGGCAAAACATCCCAATTTCAATACAAAATAATTAAATCTACGTCAGAAAGAGCGATTTGATTAATACGTGACCCGAAACAAACTGTACCTTCCCCGTCACGGAATCCATTGACTAATCTACTATCTCAAACAATAAATCTTCTTTTCATACAAAATAGCGGGAATGAAGTTCTAAAACAGAGATACACCCTCACGTATAAATGACTGATTCGGAAACAGCAACATACCTATTACAATACACCTTCGAAAAACATCCCACCACTCCCAAACAACCAGCAGCGTATCTGCATCCCGAAACGAGCTCGCGACACGAGAAAGACGGATTATGACGACTAGTCGCGCAGCTTATACGATTCAGCAGAAAAAAGAGGCAACAACCACGGGAAGTGGATATAAGCATGACAAGTCGGAACCTGCGCGCAAAAGGGGGACCAATGCCAGAGATCCACGCGCCCGCGGTTGACAACCTCTCGCTGCCGCAGACGAACGAGGCCGCAAGACGAAGAAGAAGAAGAGGAACGGAAAGAGAGTCAAGAGCAAGCTCTCTCTCTCTCGCTCTCCTAACGCAGACTACGCGCACAATGGGCGCACGCGAGCTATTCCTGGCGAGGGCTCGCCGCCAGTTATAGGCGAACCCCCGCGAACTCCCGTGCGCAGCGCGCGTCTGCATCCACTTTGGAGTGCTGCTTCTTCTTTTGGCCCTGAGCCCCCGTCCTTTGCTCTTTGCTCGCTTTCTGGGCGTCTTCATGGACGTCTCGGGAGTCGCGAGCTGTGTGATCGATCTGATTCTAAATGGGGCCTGATTGAACTGGCGGCGAAGTTGAAGTCAGAATCGCAGTTTTTTGGGGTGGTTCGATGGTCTCTTTTTTCTGATGATTTTTGAAGTTATTACGCGCTGATTTTTTTATTGCGGGATCAAAAGTATTTTTGATTTGTAATATCAAATAGGAGAGAAAAATTTGATAGGAAATTCCCTTAACTATTACTTTGTACCCGTATTATTACATATTTCTAACAAACTATTATCTTTTTGTTACAGGTAAGTGGAAAGTTTTCAACTTCTTCAAAAGACTTCCGTCACAAAGGGTAAGAATTCATTTTTCATCCCGAATCCCAATGCTCAAAGAATCACACATCCAAACCCAGAAATACTTCGTACAACCGAATCAGATAAGCGCCAAGGTCAGATAGATCGTTAATTTTCGAGGGCCTCGAATTCGGATCTCGTGCTCGATTGAGTTAACTA
>JAPYZA010008954.1:0-18113 GCA_030522685.1 Eupelmus azureus | reverse complement strand
ACATTCGACCATGTTCGGACTGAGGCGTCCAAATACAAGCTAAATTTATAATTTGTTTCAACCAAATGAAGACACTGAAAAACGAAAGCGTATACGATTTAAATTAAATTTTCAAAAAAATAATACTTGAGAATTCTTATATTTACACATTTAAAATCGAATCATGACAGAAAAGCATATAAGTAAATATTTCAAAGTATTACCTTAGAAATTTCAAACAAATTAAGGATTCAAACAAATTTCTCTACCTGCCTTAAAATTCTATGAAGTTATATAGCTATTGCCGATTTCAATTTCTCTTATTTCACCCTTTCAGGGATTAGCTCGACCTTTGCAGTACAGCGCATTCAATGCAAAGCAATAAAGTAGTTACTTGGCATGGCATACGCCGGTCTGTTGCTACGCCCCCAAATGTAAATCACATAATTTTCCGAAAACTGTAATTCGGAAGTGACCTACATATACATGGTTGAAAAATGTTCAAATCTTTTCTTCTTTGTTGTATGCTTAGTGACACCAGAAGAGTTGATGGACATCTTTAAATTTACACCTTTAATGGTTGTTACACATTTGAATAAAAAAATTAAAGCTATGCGAAACTCTTCTTGTTATAGTAAATACGGTAATCTATTTTTTTACATTTAATTTTCAATTTTTCAAAAATAATTTGACGTTACGTTGTTATCTTATAACGTTCAGATATTTTCAAAATATTGAAAATTAAAATTAAAATTAAATGCAAAAAAGAAGATTTCACATAAATCCGGACAGAACCTATGATATTATTTTTTTTTAATTCATACATTATTCTGAAATAACATTTGTACAATTTACAAAAATTTTAACTATTATATAAATTAAAAAACAAAAGGCAAATAGTTTATAATATAAACATTTGTTCGATCAAAAGAAAAAAAAATAAAGAAAAAATCAATAATATCTGCAGGTCCAAACGTAACAACGACATATCTTTTGGTACGCGTCTAATGGTCGTTGTTTACATTTATAAGGATGAGAAAAATAGTCACATGATCTTAATTATTTTTTGGTACTTTATTTATTTTATGCTTCATCCTTAGAAATAATAACGATGTAACTATATTTTTTTATTCAATTTGGGAAAATAACAGATTTCAGGTGTTTGAATGTTACTCTCACAAAAAAGTGAAAAACTCTAATCAATATCGTAATTCGATTAAAGATTAAAAATTTATTGTTGGCAGAAAAAAGATCCAATTAACGGCATTTTGATTGATTATCGTAACCGACGAAATTAGATAAGCTGAATAATAAAACAACTTATCTATTTCTAATAAAATAACGTATCGAAAAAATTAATAATAGAACAATTTTATCATACCTGTGGTTTCCAAAAATAACTTGATTCAGTCAATACATCCCGCGTTTTCGAGAAATTAACAATTCTACGTTAAATAATATAATGTAATAATCGAAAGTGCACTTAGTTTTTAGAATATTGACAATTACTTCTTTTGTTCCAATCAATACAGGCTACTACAAAACGCAAAAAATGCACTTATCATTATATCAGAAACCCACAGATATTACAGCATCACCAATAACCCAATATTCAATATTACTTCAACCGCGCATCACCCGCACCCTAAAAACATCATCTCCGCAAAACCTAAGCAACTAATACAAACAAGCATCTCCTCCCCCACACCATGAAAAAAAAATGAGCTTCCCACCGCACGATCGACCCAAAAACATATCGCATCCGCACACCCCCGTCCCTCCAGCCACCCCCAGGCAAATATAAAAAGGACTCATCTAGCAAGCTCCGAGAGCTTCATATGCGCTCCTCGAGAGCCCCGACATACACCCACGACTCTCTTTCTCTTTATCGCATTCAATATCGAGGATTAACGCTTCGCCACACGCGCTCGCATCGATTAACGCAGCAGCACCCGCATAACCCAGCTCCGACCCCCCCTATACAGCTATTGCAGTGATATACTCGGCGCGCAGGAGAGAGTCAACATCACGCGCGCGCCTCTGCGCTCATATCGCGCCTGGATCTCTTATATGTACACACGACACACACACACGGCGATCTTATTTTCATATAAATTTATCCACTCCCCCACCCCCCTAGTACTGCTCATCGTATCGCGGAGAGAGAGAGAGCGCATTAGCATTACTATCAGTTTAGGAGCTCGCTGGGGAGAGATGCGCGCATATATGGAGCGCGAGAGTATATGTATATAGAGCGCAAAGGGAGCAAGCAAGCGCGGTATCAATTAATTGTCGGCTGTGCGGCTGGCTGTGCGTGTACGCCGAGGGCGGCTAAATCAGAGCGCAGATTTGGATCTTCCGGAGCCGGGAAATCCCCATGCCAGGGCTTTGAAATTTAGGGGAGTGGGAGTTTTTGGTTTCTTTGCGGGGGGAGGTGCGTTTGGGAGAGGGATATTGAGATGTATGAATATTATTGTGAGGGAAACGTGTTTGATTTAATGATCGATAAATAGTTTGGGTTATTTGAAAGTATGTAATTAGGGAAACGGAGAAAAATAGGTGTTTTATAACACTATGGTTAATCTATAGAAAATAAAGTCTATAGATTTTATACAGATAGACTATAATGGTTTTATACAAAGTTCTGCTTTTAGTAAGCGCAATCTGCAATGAATCTCCTTATCGCGAGGAATTACAGTAGAAGCATCAACACTCCGCTGTATACAGCTGAGCGCGGCGACAGTATTCCATTCGTAACCGGAGCGAAACAAACTTTACTAAAGTAATTAGAGGTTTGTTGTCCTGCGATTTCGGAGACTCGGGTTTTAAGTATTATTATCTGGTTTAATTGTCTAATGAAGATATTATACGCTAAATATACTATATTATATCTGTGGATTGCGTTGGTAAGTTTATAATATTTTGAAATTATATTGGAATTATAATTGAGCATGATTTGAAAACAATTAATGTGGTAAAAATAGGCCTTAGTGTACTAGTTTTTTATTTAGCACTAAATTTTAAAAAAATGTGCAAATTATATCCTTAGCATATAAAAAACTTGCACAAAAATTCAAGTTTAGCGCAGTCAGTTAATAATTATAAAAAATTATTCATATAAAAAATATAAATCCTTATTGAAATAAATTTTACATCTGTCCTTTTTATTATGTAATAATACGTTAGGAAATATGTTTTACAAAAACAAAAAAGACCAATTCATAAAATAATGTTTTCATACCTGTTGCAAATCTATGTATAAATATCTATAAAATAACAGTAAAATAGTATTTCTTTTTTTCAATTAATTCAAAAAATTTTTAATGTATGTATACAAATTTTTATTAAATATTTTTTAACATCTTACATTTAACTTTAACAAAATTTTATGTTTGAAATATTTTTATTTACACGTATTTGTTGCCATTTCTTTAAAAATCATATTATTAATCAACTTTTTTATTTCTCCTTATTGAAGGATAATAAGTTTTTTCAAATTTATTCCTAATAAGAGGACGTAACTTCTTTATATTTTCTCTCTTAGCTCTAGGAATATATTGAGGTGTATGATTATCCAATCTTCGATTGTACATAGAAATACCGAATTCCCATGGTTCTCTTTTCTTGTCGATCGGACGAGTATTAAATTTGATTTTATAAATGCTTTCCCAGTGATGAATTTCTGGATACAATCTAAAACGAAAAATTTTCATCACTTATATATAATAAATAATGCATACAAAATTTTGAAATTCATCAACATGATTAAATTCGTTTTAATACATAATTAGTAGTATATATAATTATAATTACGTAAATTTACAAAGTTAAATAAGAAAAATATACCTGTGTCTTGCTCGCTTTGATATTAAATGTTTGTATCTTTCTTCCAGCCATGTTCTCCTTTCAGGTTCTTGAATGCCCGCAATAACCATTTCATCTTTGTCTAAATATGGTTTCATATCAATGCCTTCTCTAATTTGAGGAACATTTGTGTAAAATTTAATTAAATGTTTTAGCACATCTTCATTAAGATTTAGAACCTTTCCATCTTCAATAGAATCAAATAACTTCATAGGTTCAGTTATCCAACATATATTTCTTTTTTCATTTTCATTAATACGGTCTATATGCATTGTGGTTGTATTAAGTTGGTAAACACCAAAAGACCACCACTGACCATTAGTGATGATCATTTGATTTACTAGAGGATAAGTAGGATCTTGGAAAGTTGAAAATCCTATAAATATTATAAAAATATTTCATTAATCATTTCAATGTTCTTTTAATAATTTATTTAGTACTATATTATATTGAAATAATATGAAAATAAGCTTCATACCCTGATAACATGCTTGGCCATAAAGCCAGCTAAAGGAACCAAAGATAGCTTGAGCTTTTAATGCATCTAAATCATCATTATACTCTTCCGATCTATTCAAAAGATGAGCTCTGCTATGATATGACATAATACCAAATTCATTATGGTCACCAGGCCAAAAACCTGGAACAATAGTAGCACGTTGTCGTTCCATAAAGTACCCTAATTTTCTTGGATCATAAGCATAAACAGGAACTTCCAAGCTAATATCTTCACAGTCTTTCAGAGGCAATATTTCTTTCAACGGTAAGTTATGTCTTATATTTAACATCGGACTTCCATAGTATTGAAGATTTTGATTAATAGGATCATAAATATAATCTTCCATCCACTTTACACCCTTTCTAGTTTTAATTATTTCCGTAGGTGCTTCACAACCTCCAAAGAACCAAAATGCTTCAATACGAGGTTTGACATCCAATTGAGCTTCTAGCAAATGAGGATAATTTGGGGATAAATTGAATGTCAATATTCTATTAATATTCTGACTTAAAGCTTCAGATGTTAAATTTTCCAAAAATGATTTATCCTCAAGCTCATCTGAATTGTATTGGTAATCTCGTCTGAAAATATAAAATATTTAATTGTTTTAATACCAGAGAATATCACAATTTTTAATACAAAATAATTCTCTGTTGCTTACTTTCTAGAGCAGTGTTCAAAGACCAAAGCATCCTCCACTTGACTCTTAATTTGTTGAACATACGCATCTAACTTTTCTGAACTAATAACGCTATCGTAATATGAAGGTAAGCCAGGAGTTTCGGGTATATGAGTTCTTGTTACATACTGTGCCCAAGGCAGTGGATCGTACGGTAGCACACCCTCCTGTATTTTGAACAACTTCCATCCATAATACTTCGGCATGTTCAATTCGAATATCTTTTCTTCAACTGTGCCCAGTTGTTTCACTCTGTCGTGCCACTCTTCTCGTTTGCGTCTTTGTTTTCCACGATATGAAAGATCCAGAATTGGTGGAAATTCAATCTTATCCAAATTATACTTTTCTCTTATTGCGGCAACTCTTGGATTTTCTTGAGGCTCTGCACTCGGTTCACTTGACTTTACAGCGCTTATACTAGAGTGTCGTTGAGGCCGCTTTACAGACGAAGGAAATCGCGCGAGCAAACGCGAATTTATTTTGCAGCAATGCATCTTCGTAGTAATGATAAGTTACGGATTGTCGCAAGTGTTTAACTCGATAAAATCATTTTGTTTGGTAACAAGTTTACTTAGTGGAGCATGCCGCTAACGACGGCTTAGGAAAGAGGTTATGTTGCAGACGATAAATGGGGTTCGTACTTTCATAACATTTGAGTAAGTTTGTTTCTCTTTGCGGTTGGTAACAGTAGTTGATTTATCAAGGCGGGTCATTTAAAGTATAATAATATAACAAATGTATAAAATGAACTTTTAGCGATGATTTGTACAACAATTAGTAAAAGCTCATTTTACTCATTCATAATAGTATGTAAAATAAATTTAATATATATTAACTAATATAAATCATATAAATAACATCTAATTATTAACAAGTAATTAATAATTTTTTTCTTCATTATTTTACTTGTTCATTATTAATCTAGGGTATCGATATAAAAACTTTTTCGTAGGTATATGTATGCATGTATAACTTAGTATATAATATGAATATTGCATTTGTATTTAGGATATGATAGAATTCATTTAATTTTTAATTCATAAATAAAAAAAATATTAGGGCATCATGAACTCTCCCTATTTCCAAGAACACGGGAACCTATTCTTTGGAATTTAATTTCAAATAATTCTAAAGAGCCTCAACGTCACAAAAATAAACGCACTATATTGTCCACATTATCGACACTTTAAACTTGCTCAGACAATAAAAACGGTTCTTCGAATTTTCATCGAGCACCACGTGACCCGAGGCCCCGCCGAACTCGCCCGAACTGCGCAGTGTCGTGGACGCACTGGAGCAGTGTAGCGTAGCCGCCACCGCCGCCGCATAGCGAATGCGGTGAATAATAATAGGCGTTGTTGATTGTAGGCGTTGCCGCTCTGCTTCCACGCTGTTATTTTTTTGTTCTCCGTTCGCCTTTTTATTTTGTTAGAAATGAGTTGCAAACAAATTGTAGTTATGCAGCTTCTGGCCGTTATTCTGCTGGCTTATTTCGTTAGTCAAGGTGAGTTAGTTTTCTTTGGTATTTTGTTCGACGCTTAAAATATGTGCGTGGCTCAGCAAAATCGGTTATCGGGCTTAACGATTTATCGCTTTTAATAACGCTTGTGTTCGTTTGTATTCAGTTTTAACTTGGGTAACGTAAGAAACAATTGTGAAACTTTAATTTTTTCATAAAAATAGCTTTGTAGTTATTTAATTTTATTATTAAAAAATAATCTAACCACTAACTCTATTGCAGGAGCCTCGATCAAGTGCTGGAGGTGCAGGTCTGATTCGGACCCAAAATGCTCGGACCCATTTGATAACTCAACAGTTCCAATTATAGACTGTAGCAAAGAACCAGGATTAGAACATTTACCAGGAGTAAAGGCAACAATGTGCAGAAAGATTCGTCAAAAAGGTAATTTATATTTAGAATATTAATTTTATTCAAGTTTTAAGTTACTTATTCCGTTACAATACTTTGATTTTATTATTTTATATACAAACAAACATTAAAATTGTATAAAGTAAAAACAATTAAATTTAAAAAGTAATTTATTCATTTAAATTTTGAAAATTTGCTTAATTTAAATATATATTGTAGATAATAAAACTATTAATTCAGTGAGTTAGAGAAAAAATAACAGTTTATACTTTTCAATACCTGACTAATACCGATTGAATCATTGATTAAAACATTTAAATATTGAAGCATTTAAAATTGGAGTATTTTCAAAATAAAGTACTAATTAAATTTTATTTTATTTATCTAGTGAATGGTCAATGGCGATACTACCGTAATTGTGCATTTATGGGTGAACCTGGTATTGAGGGAGATGAACGATTTTGTCTAATGAGGACAGGTACATACAACATTTTTATGGAATATTGCACCTGTAACAGCAAAGATGGCTGCAACTCAGCTCCAGCCCTTCATCGTAATACCATCCTGCAGTTTGGTGGAATAATTGCAACAATTACCATGTCTTGGTATTTAAGAACCTGAACATTTAAAGTTTAAGTTTATACTGCTTTAAATAGTATGATAAAATTGTAACATATAGTTACAATTAATTAAAATTTTATTATCTTAAAATTTTCTGGTCACTACAATTTCATGTTGTGACAGAAAAATTTTAATTTTTCATAGCAGGATATTTCTAACTGTAAAACATTGTGGCTCATTAGAATAATGTTTATTTTACAAATTAATTTTTGAATCGCACAAATACTTTAAAACTTTTAAAAACTTATTTTAATTTTAGTTTATTCAAGTACAAATTTTAACGAATTTACAAACAGATATATCATGTACATTGAAAAAGTAGACCAGAAGACTGCCTCCGTCCAGATTAACTTAGTCTAGAATAAGTAATCTTGTAAACAACTTTTTATATTTTTATAAACAGAGTTGAACATGTGAGGCATATTTGCCAAGCAAACATTTTTTTAATATTTGTACATAAATAATTAGGTATGAATCTTAATAAGAGGATCATTCATGATAATGTTGAATCTCTGCGTAACATTAATTTTTATAACAGTTTTATACAAGAAATAAATCTGAAACTGATGAATAATTTAATTGTATTATTTTTAATAAAAAATAAATATTCCAATTTTACAAAACTAATTTCATTCAAATTTAATAAGTATAAGGTATTACACTTTTACATAAGTAAATATTGTTAAATATATCTCATACGCATTTATTTGCTAATAGATAAGTTAATGCTTTTGCTGTTAAATTATCATTATACTATCTTAACAGTTCTAAGCATAAAATTGAATTTCATTTAAATACTATTCTTCAAAAACAAATGTTTTTTATTTCATATACTTGAAAACTGATAAAAGTAAAAAAATAAAATATACGCCATTTAAAACTAAAAATTGACATACAACGGTGTTTGCCTTATGCTACATAAAACAATACTTTTTTTCACAAAATTGAGTTCACATTAATTGATTTTTCATAAATCTTACATTAATAATTTCTACATTTGTACAATTATTAATACTTAAAATTAATTATTCCGTGATTGCAACGTTAGAATTATCTACAATTTACATGGTCAAGTAAATTTACATCGCTTAACAAGTAATGGACGGTTATACTTTCTCGTGAATGTTGACCTTTACAAAATATTAATGTAAAATGCTCATTTGCTTTTATCAACAAGGTAAAAGTGAAGATTGAAGCACTTTTCAATCAGGTAGTCGTAAACATTTTAAAAGATTCGTCGGAGTCTTATAAATAAAATTATTATTAAAATAATAAAAAAGAAGTCGTATTATTCGTATTATTCAAAAGGCTGCCATTTCACAATTTGTTGTCCTGGTTTTGCCAGAGCTTGCTTCCAGTGATCGCTGTAAGATATCCACCGACCTCTGGTCCGATTACAAAATGACCAACAGTTATCTTTTTACCTGAAAAAGAAAATTTGAAATGAATCATTTTCTATACGAATATAAAATTATTAAAAATATTTGATCGCTCTCAGTTGTTTTATAATTTTTTTATTTGTTAACTATATGCAATTTTTCATATTTAATTCGATAAAATGTATAAAGCCGCAGCATTATTTGTACTCGAATTAAATCTTATCTCAAAAACTCTACAGAATACAATTCCCGGCTTCTTTAAATAAAAATTCTACTCTCGCAAGCAGCTACATTAACAAAAAATTCACAACAAACTAGAATCGACCCTCACCGATCTTGTTCTTCGAGACGAACTTGACGACGAAGCTGACGTCTTTGAGCGCACCCTCGTACGGATTGTCAGCAACGACCTGCGCCTGCTTCTCGTCGAACTTCATGGATACGCAGGGATTGAACCGGTCACTCTTCCAGAAGTGCGTGACCCTGCCGTTGTCGACGACCGAGATTTTTATATACATCTGGCCCTTGAGCGCCTCGTGCTCGTGCATCGTCTGAAGGGAGCAGCGCAGCCGCATCAGGGTCAGGACCAGCCGGCCGTTGCTCACGTCCTTCTTGTCGCTCTTCTCCTGGCAGAGGGCCACCTCGACCTGGCCCTTTTTGTTTTCTCTCTGGAATGAGGTATGTGGAGGGATTATTGGTGATGCTTTTTGTTGAATTTTTAGTAAGTAAGTTAGATAAGTTAGGTAAATGATTTATTTTTTAAGGTGTTGAGTTATCTGTTGATCTCGTTAGTTATTGTTAAAAAAGAAGTAAGACGTTTAAAAGACCTATTAAGGACTGTAAATATAGTTTATACGTTGGCAGATAAAGTGTATATGCATCATTTGAAATTTCTGATAAACGACACTATAGTACCTCCCCGTTGCTTTATAAATTGCAGCACTTCTTTTTCAATTGGCTCAATTAGATTTTAAGCTCCCGCTGTTTGGACGTTACGTCATCGCGTCTAAGTAGACAATCAAACTCCCGCGGTCTACCTCGGTCAAAAGATTCCAAATAATTAAGTAAACAGCCAATTTTCTTTTGTAAAAACTTTCCAGCATTACACTGCTCCAAATAATCATTCGTTCTCTAAGCAAACCCGCATCTTAGCAAATTCATTAACCAAAACTACCTTCTTCAGTCTCTACGTACAGAAATTCCAGTAAAAAATTAAAGCACTCGTCGAAAAACCCTCAATAAAAACCATTTCTCCAACCTCCACAAAATCCCGCGCCCGACAAACCCATCAACTCCATTAAACTCAGCACCCCCCGCATCACTCTTCCAATTGATCAGCCAACAAGCCAACAACACTAACCCGCTCGGCAGCTCCGGAAATGCCGCTGGAGATGGGCTTGAGCGTCCTCCACATGTCCCCGGTGGACACGTCCTGCGGATGCTTAGGTTTAAGCGGCTTGCTGCTGAAGTTCCTCAGGTCTAACGGCACCGTCGTCGCGCCTATCGTCTGTCTCTTCTCAAAGGCCTTGCGTTCGGGTGCTGCGCTCTCGCTGATTTTGTCCGAGCCACCCTTGCCGAACAGCTGGTTCAGGATTTTGCTGGTCTTGCACTGCTGGTCCTGAGAGCCTGAGGTGCCTCCGATGCCCGAGGAGGAGGATGAGTCTTTGCCGTCCTTCTTTTTGCCGTCTTTTTTGCCTGTGGGTTCGGGTTCGTCTTTTAAATGGTGGGTAGGTAGGGTCTGGTTGGAGGTGTTTGATGGGACGTCATCCGAGGAGAATATTATTATTGCGGTTTTTTTTAAAGAAAATACAATATTTTTTTTCAAATAAAGATTGGTTATTAGTTTGAAATTTATTTAAGTCAATGGAGTAATAATCGTTTGGATAGATTTGTCCGCAATTAATAATATATTCTTGGATGACGCTGATTTGTCATGAAACAATTAAAATGTTATTGCATCCTGACATATATTAATTACTATTGCACAAAATAATAGTTCCAAAAACAGAATTTAGTTGTGACTGAATGGCGAGCTAATTGTGTACAATTTAAATAAGAGCATTTTATTCTTAATAT
The DNA here is from genome assembly GCA_030522685.1 of Eupelmus azureus. Lineage (NCBI taxonomy): Eukaryota > Metazoa > Arthropoda > Insecta > Hymenoptera > Eupelmidae > Eupelmus > Eupelmus azureus. The sequence continues at coordinate 7,146 of JAPYZA010008954.1, read as the reverse complement.
CATAAACCTTATGCATTTAAATAACTGAATGTAATTACTGGCACCGTATTAATTAATTCACATTCAAAATAATCATTAAAATACTTTTACTATAAAACTGACCTTAAAATATTTATATTATATTTTTTCAATACAGTAGAATCAATTAAACAAAAAATATTTTTTACATACTGTATTTTATAATAAAATCATACTATTTCACCTCCATCGTCCGAAAGTACCACATTTCCTCCCGGCTTAGAAACGGAATAATAGCATTTCTACCAACGAGTAGCGAAAAATAGTATCGGCATATAGAGCACACGTATATTGCCCATATAAAAGTTTATCGACCCGAGGGCCCGGGTGGCAATATACTCGAACTCTGGACTAACCAAATCTTTTCCTGCTTAAGTACGGAATATATGCTATTTTTAAGCTCTATAAAATCACACCTTCTATACAGAATTGAACACTGCACTTCAATTTAAACATTTCCATTCTGAATATAAAAATCCAAAACTAAACTTTAAAACAAAATTGAAAATTTTACCGTTCTAAGATTAGATCTACCTTTGTCTTTCTCATTTTCCTTCTTCTCCGTAGCTATTAAAGGTTTGTCTTCGAGGATGGCGTAGAGAGTCGCCACCATAAATTTGGAGCCGCTGATCTCCTCCTCGATGACCTTCGATTTGCCGAACTTTACTTTCGTCTCTTTGCGCAGGGAAAACACGAACTCCTCGTTCCACTGAGGCCATGATTCGTTGCGCGTCGTCGTCTCGAATTTATCCTTACCAGGAATCATTTTTACCTATACGATATTAATTGAAAAGTTATTTTAGGAAGAAATAGATATGTGATTAGACGTTTAAGAAAATTGGTCGTTCGTAATATTAAAAAACATTGACATCGAATAATGTTTTATCGTGAAATTTTAAAAGCTTTTTAATTATTATGTATGGAAGATTTCAATGTGAATAAGAAACTATGAAATTTTAATAAATAATTATAACAATTTTTCTAGCATCTCAAAAATAAATTTGATGACTTTTCTTTAATATTAAGAAAGTTATTATTGCAGAAAGATAATATTTTAAATTATACAATTAGACTGTAGACACAAATTGTTCAATTTATTCCACTGATTAAAAAGAGGAAAACAGAGGCTATATATTACGTGTATATTTGCATATTAATCTATATTATGTTTATGGTAATGAAAAAATCTGTTACTAACTCGACCATTTTTTTAAAACAAAAAACCTCCATATTGATCGACCGTATTTATTCTACATGAATTATGATAAAAAATTATCTTTAATAAAAAAATAGACCTGCGACTGATATTTTGATACCCAAAATAGATATTAATATTCATGAATATTAATAAATATACACAAGATAACCTTTCAAATTTCTCAGATAAAAATGAAAGTATCAGATTGATTTTAAGAACTACTTACTTTCAAAATTAATCTAAAATACAATTTCAAGCCTCTTTAAAATTAAAAACTTTTCAAAGCTCTAATTTTAAATACATGAACATGCCAAGAACCCTTGAAAGATTTTCACTTAAAATATTTACTCGTTAAACAGCAGCTACTTTAACTGGTCAAGGACCATCATTATGTACCTATTTATAAAATGCATTCCAGTATCTTATAACAAAATAAACATCTCATAATCATAAAATATTTATAACCCCTTGCTTAAAACTGATAAAAAAAAACAATCCAACCTCCCACTATTAAACCACCTCTCTAACCCTCCCTAAACCCCACCAAACTCTCCTTATCTCTCTCCGCCCACGCAACAACAAAAACCCCTCACCTCCCACACCATTACATCAGACCCACCTTAACAACGTAGCTATTCACGCGCGTGAATCCAAAGTTCTGAGGCAGGTGCCTGGCCCCCAGAACCGTCACCCTGAGATTCTTCTCGTTCGGCGAATACACAATCCTAATACCGATCTCCGGCTCCAGGTTCGCCGAGGCGGTCCTCTCGGCCAGCGGCGCCGAGACCGTCTTCAGCGACGTGTCCAGGAAGCTCTTGATCTTAGCTATCGCCATGCTGATGACAGACTAAGGCCGAGCGGTTTATTTATCGTCTGCTGCTGCTGCTTGAGCTGTTATCTGCGCGCGACTATGGCAGATAGCGCTGCCTCATTTGGGAGCTCGCGCAGGCCTCTTCGGAGCTGCCGCGGGCTGAAATTAAAGCGATAAGGGGCGAGATTAGAGCGGGATTGGATGCGGCGCTGTGTTTGGGCGCAGGTGCGCGAGGCTCGCAAGGTCGATCATCCCGGGGTGTCGATATTTGGCTGGTTTGATTTTTGTGGGGGATTTTGATGGTGGGAGAGGGAAAGGTGATTGTATGGTGGTGTGATGATTAGACTCGATTAGGTTTTTTTATTCAAAGTTTGAGTTGGAATTGTGTGAATAAGTGTATTTAAACAAGGTTGATTATACAAGCTTTTCCGTTGAGGAAAAAATTTTAGCTCGTTACTGAGTCATCAATTTTCTGATTCACATAAAAGTATAGTATAAGAATTCTAGCTTATAATTGTAAAAATATAATAAAGTTTAATCTTTTTCTTAATGGTCAGTAATATCTAGAATTAATTTAAGGAATATAATGTATATAATACAATATAATGTATTCAAAATAGTTAATACAGTATCACAATTATGATACTTAATTCTTGAAATTGTACTCCTCATTATAAACTAAATGAAAGAGTTTATTAAAATTTCAGACAAAATTCAACCAACATCGCCAAACTCAAACAATTCCTTCCACAAAAATTACCCCTCAGCCTCAATTCAGCATCATAAAACAAACGAGCTTCCAAGAAACGGGATAAAGAACCCCACAGTCCCGCACCAATTCACGCCAACGCGAAATTCCCGAGCGCAGCCGCTAAAACATTCCCATGCCCCTCAAATCGACGAAAATAAACACTCCTCGGCGCGAGCGCTCAATTAAAGTCATAATTACCGCGAATTTCGGCCAGCCCTCATTAAGATCCATCGCAAAAAGCTGCATCCTAAAAAAGCCCGTCCGAGAGCACAGAGCGCCAGCTTCGCGAGCGCAATAATAATGAACGTATCGAGGGCGCGCGGCACGCTAAGCGTTTATCGCGCCTATAGGCTCGTGACTGTGTGTGTGTACGTATGAGTGATTACAAATTGAATAATTTAGCCGGAGTCGCGCGCTTTGAAGAATAATCGAGCTGCGTTGGTGAGTGCCGTGGCTTTGACACTGCCGCGGATCGATTTCACAGAGTGTAAATCGAGGTAGTAGTGCCTTTTTGTAGTGGCGTTTTGTAATGGTTTTTCTTAACGTTTGTGATGCGAGGAAGAAAAGCTTATCTATTTTTGAGGTATGAATTAGTGGTGAGGAAAATTTTTAAAGTTATTATGGAAGGTTTGTTGCGAGTGGAAAGTGTAACGAAACTAAGGAATGCTAATGTTGACTGACGGCCAAGTGCAGGCGCGTGAGTCACGCGTGCTTTATGATTTTTTAATTGCAAATATTTTATTTAAGTTTGCTGAAACGTCTGCGTGAGTCTTAGTACAGGTTATTCAAGATTTTTGCTTCAATAAGAAAATAAAGCACTGTTTTGACAAATTTCAAAGTATTTGCGAAGTATAGCTCAATCACAGAGTCGATTGTTATAATTTTGGAATAATAATTTAACAATAGAAGTGGCTTTGACCTATGGGTCATTGAAATTTTGTAAATGATATTTCTGCCAGGAAAAAATTATCAAGTGTTTCAGAAATATGAATGCGATTGGATTCCGCCTATTAAGATACTTGCATATCATAATAGATCTTTTCCATGAAATGTATGTATTTATGCATTGCCCTGCAAAGATCTATTATGATATACAAAAATGGAAAAAAATGATCTATTACAAACGAAACTACCATCTTTTGATAAAAAGAGACAAATTCCCAAAATAGAAAAAATTACTTTATTTTGTAGTGAAATTTACTGTCAATATATGTATACTAATTATTTTTATAATATACTCATTATTTATATAATGGAAAATGATGATTCTTAGTTTTCTACGATATCTTAATTATTAAAAAGATTGTATAATATTATAGTAATATTTAATCGACCATTTTGTTCCAAGATATACTCGCATAGAAAACTAAATAGGCCTGAGGCTCATATTTCTTTTTATCGCGGCTTCACTACTTAGGTAATTATCTAATTATTAATATAATTATGCCCAAGTTTGTCCGAACATTATAAATAATTTTCTACTGAAGTATTTATATGCACCAAAAATGTATATAGATCGCGTTATACATTCTACAAGAATTATAAAATTTTAAGTTTCTCAAACTGTACTCTAATATCAAAAAAATATTGAAATAATGCCACTTATACCATAGACCAAAACTATAAAATAAACGATAACTTTAAAAAATTTCAATCATCAACATTTTGCCCCTTTCCTATTCACATTCTAAATAGAAAATCAAACCAAAATATCAATCACTCAAACCACGTGTATAAACTTTCAACCTACAAAAAAGCAACCGCAAAACATTACAAAAATTCCTTTCATCACCACCATCAACCCAGCATCTCCACAATCACCATCCGAAAATCACCTACAACCCATCAAATCACGACCTTCGCATACCCATCCCCACTCCCCATAACCATCCGATTTTCCAACCTCCCGACTCCGTCTCTCTCGGCGCGCTCCCAACCATAATAACCAAGCCTGCGCCGGGATTTCGCTCGGCTCCTTTTCGTAGCGAAATATCTGAAACGCGGTCCGTTAGCCGCGCGTCGAGCTCGCGCGGAAACGTTACCGCACACCGTAAGCTGCCTGCATTCCATGCCCAATTGGCTCCTCCGCTCGCGGCTCGAGCTCGCTCAGGTGGAGACGGTAAAGAGATGGACTGCTGGTAATTGCGCGTGGAGAATGGCTCTGATGGCTGTTATAGAATGGGGATCGAAGAAGTGGAGAACGGAGAGATTAACGATTGGGCGCGGGTCGGTCTTTTTAAGGGGGATCTATAAGAAAGGATTTTTTCAGAGGTTTGAGGTGATTATGGAAGGTTCGTTGTGAGAGAGTGATTTTATGGATTGTTGTGATGGTTTTGTTTGAGATTGATTTTTGTAAGGGACACGGGTATTTTCAAGTATTTTTACTCTTTAATAGAATAGATTTTTGAGCTATTGAATAATTTCAGTTAACTTCAAAATTGAGTTAGGAAATAATAATTTAAAGTCAGAAACGTTTTATAAATCTCACAGACAGTATAAATTTATAAAAACGAATGACGATTTAATTATTTTAAATATTTAAAAACCGGCAACGACATTGTTTTAACAAAGCATACAATGTTAAAAGACGTGCTCGTACGTAAGTCGGAAGACTCTGATTACTTAAATTGTAATTCAATGGAGATAATAAATATATTAATGGCTTGATTGCAGTCGAGCAGAGCAAAATTGATCTCACGTCTTCTTTAAATTATGATATGATTAACCCTTGCTATCCATTTACTCTTTCTCTTGCATTATAAATTATTATCACAAATTAATGTACATATACAATACATGTAAAAACTATTTTAATAAAAAAAAAACTATATTTTAAAATACTAAAAATAATGATATGCTTCCAACAAGTGACACCACCTCTCATCCAAACGCAAACCCAGCAGAAGCAAAACTTTTCCACGCCACAATTAAGCAAACACAGACAGCTCACGACTCGTCCTCGCTCATCCCGGCAAAGACAACTCGAATAAAACAAAGGAACAGCTCGCTTAGGATGAGCCACGATATCACAATAACCATTACATAAATCCGCGCGCATGCAGAGACGAAGATGCATCCTGTCTCTATTTTCGCGGCGCTCCGAGCGCGCAGCCGACAAAGACACGCTCGTTAAAAGGCATAATTACGAGAGTGCCTTGCTTAAACTTCAGTCCAAAGCGGCTTTTCTTTCGACGAGCGACGGCGAAACGCGCCAGACTCGTCCGGAGGCTGGATTCCGGCGAGGCTACGTAAATATGGCATTCCACGTGAATTCATTATGAGATGTTAAGGAGAGCGAGAGTTGCCTGCTGCGCTAACTGCGGGTTAATGGGCTTGTTTGTCGTTTTGTTTTAAGGTGGTGATAATAGAGGTTTTTTTTTGTAGGGAAGAGTTTTGGGATTGGGGAATTGGGGTGTTGAATTTTTTATTGTTTGAGGGAGTTTGGGTAAGATTGTTTTCCGCACTTATTATGTAGATGGGATTCGGTTTTATATGACAAGTTTTAATTTGGAGTTAATTGAAATTACGCTGAGTAATTTGATAGACACTATAGCAGACATATGAATCTAGTAGCATGAGAGATAAACTAACTGCACTTATTCATTCGAACAAAGAAGCTACTTGTCCTATACTTTAACTCCCTAGTTCATCTTTTTACAACATATTTTATTCTTTTAATTTATATAAAATAATATCATATTTCACAAATTCTATTAAATATAGCGAAAACTACGCCATCAGAAATCAACTCTAATCTACTAATCCAACAAGGTATTAAAATCAGTAATCACACATCCGAAACGCCACTCAAACGTCCCATCCCCAATTCACCACCTCAACAATGCATAAATTTTCAACGTAAATTCAATCACTCATAACCCAATCCACCACCCCATCGAATTAATTCCCCGATCAGCTCTCATCACTCGTATCATCGCCAAAGATCCACCAACATTTTCGATCTCACAAAACCGAAGCCCAGCTCAGCATCTCTTATTAACGCGTAGCCTCATCGCTGATGGGCGTGGATATAATTTCCGTGAACACTTGTACGCTCGTACATACGCTATATATAGCTTGTACACTCCATCCTACATATATACATACGTATACGCGTGTCTCTGACGATCTCTGCTCTTCTCTCGCCTATCAAAGCCACGAGCTCGTCGGACAATTGGCGTTTTGGAATTTTCACGCGTACGGGTATATACGCGAGGTTCAATTAGCGGTTGTGCTAGAGGCTTTTATTGTATTGGCGCATGGGATCGGGGACTCGATGTGGCTTTATTTTTCAGGGAACGGGTTGTAAAGTTTTATGGTATGTGGGAATGGTTGAGGTGCTGCAGGTGCGGTGTGTTTTTTTTTTTT
>JAPYZA010008949.1:0-10699 GCA_030522685.1 Eupelmus azureus | reverse complement strand
ATTTGAACTTCTAACACTTCTAAACATGTTTCTAAAGCGATTTGACGAAACTCAAAATTTTACTATTACAAAGCTTCCTCTATGAGGAAGCAATTATTGATGTAAGAACCGAGTATTTACCAATATGAAAATATCTATATAAATTTAACAATCTATTTTGTAAGACTATAAAAATTATGCTTCTATAAAGATGTCTATTTAATTTGACTCTATCATAAATAATTTATGATCAAATTATTTTGATCCTAGAAACTTTGTTGAACATTGTTTCATAAAAAATAGGACCTATAAATTTTGTTGAAAATAATAAAATTTGCAATGAAGTATCAAAATTATTGATGTAAAAACAGAGTATTTAACAATATGAAAATATCTATATAAAATTAACAATCTATTATAGTCATAAAGAATTTATAATTAAATTATTTTAATAATATATTTGTAACATAAAACTACAAGATTTATAAAATTCGAAAATAGTTTAATTATCAAAAGTAAAATAAAGTAATTATTCACAGGAAAATATTTTAACAATAAAAAAATAATTTGTATAAAATTAATGATATATATTGCGACACTGTAAAATTTATGCTTTTATAATAGTATATTATGTACCAAGGGCGATAAGTGGGCCTTTATTGCCGGAGCGTGGAGTTTGCAGTATGAGTCGTAGGCGAGCTAGCATGAGCCGAAGCCGAGTGCGTATTGCGAGTCGAAGACGAGTACTGCAACCACACGAGGGCATAAAGGTCCACTTTGTCTGTGGTACATACAGTACTTTATGTAACGCAGGCATTGTTATTCGGGTTTTGTTGGGCATAAAAAGCAGGGGTTAAGCTATTAGTTTTAGACACGGCAACCACACACTTAGATAATAGATAAAATATGATAGATAAAAGATAATAGATGAAAGATAACAGATAATAGATAATAGATGAAAAATAATGGATGAAAGATAATAGATAAAAGATAATAGATAAAGGATAACAGATAAAATATAATACATGAAAGATAACAGATAAAATATAATAGATGAAAGATGATAGGTAATAGGTAATGTGTATGTGCGCGCGTGCGAGTATGTGTGTATTAAGTATTTTGTTATCAGTTTTGCTCATATTTAAAATAGCGGACAATAAAGTCCACTTTATAGCATCTCTTCTTCCAATCCGTTAGCCAATAAATTGATTGTCTAAGTATACTCGAACGTTTTTACCAAAGTCAGTTGATGCGGACCGTTATTAAGTTTAAATGACCTTCAATTCAACTTCAAGGTCATTCTTGACCTATGACCTGGGTACATGTTTGAACGTAAAATTTCCCGCTCTTTCGATTGCCGTTGTCAAAAGTAGGGGTACCCATTTGAAAAAAAAGCTGACCTTGAACTAACCTTGAAGGTCCAACTCAAGGTCAAATCGAGATCGAGTTCAACCCAAGGTCATGAGGTGATAGCCAGGGATAAAATCCTATAAGCCTTATACAAAATTTTATTCTGTCGGACGACTAATTTCCGAGTTTTTCCCCCGCACCGGGACTTTTTTGACAACCTGTATATTGTGAAACTATAAAAATTATGCTTCTATAAAGATGTCTATTTAATTTGACTCACAAGGAGAGTGCCTCAGATGCGAGTCATGGATTGACCTGAAACTTTTTTATGGTCTTCTTTGGCCAAAATAAGAAAACCCGTGTCTCAGGGTTTGTCTGAATAGGCCTTAAAACTCGAGTTGTAAATGGTTTTAGGATTATAATCTAGTATTGTTTAGAAAATAGCTTACACGCAAAACTGTAATAATTTGGTTTGCATAAGTCTTATTTAATGTTCCAAAAAAGAACATAAAATTAGATAAAACAAGCTATAATTTGCTTTTTACAGAATTAAAAAATATTCATTTAGTCGAGAGTTATGGTAATTTAAATTTAAGCCCTTGCATTACATTGTCAAATTGTAAACATTAGCAGGTCCAAATATAGATGATTTTTTGTAGTTAGAATTCAAACTTCCATAACTTTCAACCAAATTAATATTTTTTAATTTCGTAAAAAGCAAATTATAGCTTGTTTTGTCTAGTTTTATTTTTTTCGATCATTAAATAAGGCTATGCAAATCAAATTATTACAGTTTCGCGTGTAAGCTATTTTTCAAAAATACTAGATTATGATACTGAAACAATTTATAACTCGAGTTTTAAGGCCTATTCAAAGAAACTCTGTGACAAGGGTCTCCTTATTTTGGGCGAAGAAGACTGAAAAAGTTTCAGCAAGATCCATAATCCGCATCTGAGACACTCTCCTTGTAAGAATGGTAAAATGTATGACTGAATGGCGAAGACTGGTTGGCTTAATCACGGTAAAGGCGCCACGAGATTGAGGTTGAAATATCAAGCTGGTTTTTTGATCCTTTATCGAGCACCGGCTCGATGAATATAGAAAATCATTAGTTTTAAAAGTACGCCCGACATCGAACACAACAGCAGTTGTACTGAGAATTTGTGGCTAAAGTATTGCTAAAAGTATGGCAAAATGTATGGCTAAAAGTATTAATAATATTTAAATTAATATTATTATTATTATTTAATATTTATTAATAATATATAAATTTACTTTTATTGAGACAAATAAGAAAAATATGATTTTAATTTAATTTTTTAACTTAACTTTTTAACTTCAGAAAATGTAATACCCACTTGATTATTTTTATAAAGTAAATTTAAAAAATGGAGTTTTAAATGGTATTAAAAATGGGGATTGATAAAAAATTTGGAATTGTAAATCGAATTATAACATTTTATATTTCATTTTCGCAAGTATTTAAATCAGATTGCGTACTTAAAATGATCGGGCAAACGAAACTCAAGCTTCTTTTTAAGTCAAAATTACTTGACAATTTGCTAGAGTTATTTATCTTAATTAGAACAAAAGTTCGGGTGACCTTCCAGAATAATAGCCATGAAGAGGCGCGTAAATATTCAAATTAGTTTGCTTATTTAAAATGATCTGGCGAACGAAACTTAAGCTTTTTTTTAAGTCAGAATCACTCGACAATTTATTAGAGTTATGTATCTTAAGTAGAAAAAAAGTTCAGGTGACCTTCCAGAATAATAGCCATGAAAGAGACGCGTTAATATTGAACTCATTTTGTATATTTAAAATGTTCTGGCGAACGAAACTTAACATTCTTTTTAAGTCAGAATCACTCCACTTTTTACGTGAAAATTTGCTAGAGTATCTTAAGAATACTCGTGCGCTGCTTTCATAGCTATTTGTCGCAGGTTTCCTGAACTTTTTTTCTACATAAGATACATAACTCTAGTATGGCTAAAAGTGTGGCTAAAAGTATGGATAAAAGTATGGCTGAAAGTATGGCTAAATGTATGGCTAAAAGTATGGCTAAAAGTATGGCTGAAAGTATGGCTAAGAGTATGGCTAAATGTATGGATAAAAGTATGGCTGAAAGTATGGCAAAACGTATGGCTAAAGGTATGGATAAAAGTATGGCAAAATGTGCTTGTAAAAGTATGACCCGATATATGGAAAAATGTATGGCTAAAAGTATGGATAAATATATGGCAAAATGTATGGATAAAGGTATGACTCTAACAAGGAGTGGATCAGGGTTCCGGATCATGGATTTGCCTCAAACATTGGGATGCGTTTTTAGATACCAAAATATGAAGAAAGCCAGAATATTAGACCCTATTGATTAGACGAATTCGAGTTGTGCCCATTTTCAGGTTCAATTTTAGAAAATTTTGATAAATGATACTACTCTTATAAGGTACATAAATCAATTTAGAAAAATCCTAGATTCATCTGCTAGAATAGAAAATTAAGCTCGACAAAATGAGCTTTCATCTGCTTTTTGCAGAATTAGAAAAGCTCAACTCCCTCAAAAATTATGACAGTTGAATGTTAAGTAACAAAAATACGCCATAGAATCCTTTATTTAGAACTGGAATTTTGATTTTACTCACACTTTTTAAAACTATATTTAAACTGTCATAACTTTTGAAGTATTTAAGCTTTTCTAATTCTACAAAAAGTAGGTGAAAGCTCGTTTTGTCGAGCTTAATTTTCTAGCAGATGTATGTACAGTTTTTCTTATCTGATTTATTTATGTTTAACGAGTAGCATCTTTTTCCAACATTCTCTGAAACTGAACCTGAAAATATGTATAACTTGTGTTTTTCGAACCAATAGAGTCTAATATTCTGGCTTTCTTCATACTTTGACATCTAAAAACATATCCCAAAGTTTGAGCCGAATCAGTGATCCGGAACCCTCACCCTCTCCTAGTAAGTATGGTAAAATGGATGACTAAATGGCGAAGACTGGTTGGCTTAATCGCGGGAAAGACGCCACGAGATTGAGGTTGAAATATCAAGCTGGTTTTCTGATACTTTATCAAGCACCGGCTCGATAGATAGATAGATAGATAATTTATTTATTGCACAACTCAGTAAAAACAACAATACATAGATATTTCACGTAGTACAGTTTGGTACATCGCAGTTCGGCTTATTACAGCTGAGTCCTTCTAATAGATAATAAAATTACAAAAAATTGAGCATAAGTTTCGGGAGCTGAGGCTCAGCGCTCCCTGAGTTGTAAATCTATCAGTCAATAGCTAAAACAGCGTTCATAAGTAAAACAAAATATGTTCATCATAATAAAATTCAATATACAACTGATCACAGTGACTGTCAAAACTAATAAAAGATAAAACGAAACCTAGGTGTAAATATCAAATTTAAGCTAGGTGTATAGATAAAATTCAAAAATAGTAAATATTACTAAGTCCAAGATATTAAGAAAACTATAAGGCTAAAATAAGTAAACTAAAATTAATAAAAATCAGTCTTAGTGGTCAGATCACAGAAATATATTGCACTTCGCCCGCGCATCACAGCCACCAACACACACACGCTTCAGCCCCAATCACTCCTCCCACTCAGCCCTTAAATACAGGCACTCCTCGCCTAAAATACTGAAAATCAAAATAAATTAGGACGGGGAAACGAACATAGATGTCTACACAACATGCAAGGTAATAAATTAGAACGCGGACTAGACATTTAAAATAAATAAATGAGTTAGTGCAAGAGTTAGTCTAAATCAAAGAGGTGCCTCCTCAATGCACGCTTGAAGCTATAAAGAGATGGTAAATTCTGATATAGGACGGGAGAGGCTTCCACAACATTGCCCCTCTAATTTTAAATGCATCACTAGTGGTTTCCGTATGTTGCGGAACCCTAAGCTCTCTGACATCACCCCGCACAGGGCCCCTAGGAATATGCCTAGTGAAAAGAGTTGCTAAATTGCTGGGATGGCCAATCCGAAGGATTTTGTACATGTGTATAAGTGCAAAGTATTTTCTGCGCGTGTCTGTTTTGAGTCAACCCAGCTCCCTCCTGTACGAAGTGATGCGAACATCCCTCCTAACACCATATATGTATCGAACACAGGAGTTTTGAAGTACCTGTAGTCGACGTCACTGTTGTAGCATTGCGACCCATAACACTACCGAGCAGTAGTCTAGATGGGGGAACAGCAGAGCAACAGCCAGTCTGCTACGTAGAGTCTCAGTGGTGAACCAACGGAAAAATCTAAGGTCATACATAAGCCTATTAAACTTTTTCGTTACCTGATCCAAACGTGGCTTCCACGTCATTCCACTATCGAGCACAACACCGAGGCTCGTCATCGTCTCAGAGAACATACACGTCGCCACCCATGCGAACACCTGGAAGACCCTCACTATAGATTTTCTTTACAATCGCACTTCTATCCAAAACAATTGTCTTGGTCTTCCCAGTGTTCAGCCTAAGCGACGCACGTTCAGCCCACTCCGACATGGCTGCAGTGGCAGACTCCAGCTCCGCAAACCTCGCAGCTAGACTACCACTCGGCACCTGAATGGAAATTTGTAAGTCATCTGCATAAAGCAAGTGTTTAACCCTATCCCCATCGAAAATCTCACTGACATCGTTAATGTAAATGCAAAACAACAGCGGTCCCAGCACAGATCCTTGTGGTACACCAAGGTCGGTGCCAATCCAAGGGGAATTACCAGACGATCTGGTAATCACCAGCTGTTCTCTGTCCGACAGATATGAACGTACCAAGCAGAGAACTTCCCTTGAAAACCCCAGGCGCCTCATTCTGTCCAGTAGCCGCCCAGGTGAAACTGTGTCGAATGCCTTTGAAAAGTCAAAGAGCAAGAGAATTGTAACCATCCTCCTACTCATGCCTGTCCTTATGTCTTCGGTCAATTTTAACATTGCTGTCTCTGTAGAGTGAAACTTTCTAAAACCTGTCTGTAGTGGGTCAAGGACCCCTCGCCTTTCCAGGTGTTCGGTGAGCTGCGCATGAACTATCTTCTCAAGCACCTTCGAAAGATAGCATAAAAGCGCTATAGGTCGAAAGTCAGATGAAGATGACGGCATTTGTTTAGAAGAATAATGTGTACTCTCTTCCAAAGGGCCGTAAAAGTCCCACTCGAGAGAGAGGCATTGAACAGTCTAACAAGCAAGTTACCTATAACAGGCAGGGCTCTCACTATAACACTCTGCTAGATGCCATCCTCTCCTCGGGCTTGAGAGGAGAAGTGTATTACCGAGAGAACGACGTCGCTGATACTGACCTCTGAGAAAGTAAATCCCTCAGTGGACGCCGCAGCGACAACGTCCTCCATGGCACGCATCTCATCAGCTTGCGAGAGCGACACCCCAGCAAAATACACATTAAGATCCTGCGGCAAGAGACCATTCAATACCTCTGGCTTTCTAGGCAGGAGTCCTAGATTGCGCAGCTCTTCCCAAACCCTATTATTGCCCAATGCATTGAAGAGTCTATTCTGATAGAAAATGGTCTTTGCTTCATCAGACATCATTTGGGCCTCTTTGCGCAGCATCATAAATTCAGATAGATGCTCGTCCGAGCCAGTGCGTTTGGATCGTCTGTATACCACGTAATGTTTCTTAAACAGTCTATCCAACTCAGCATCGATCCACGGAAGCCTTCCTTTACGAGGAGTGAAATTTTCAAGTGGCGCTAGCGAATTAATAGCCTCCGTTAAGTTAGAGCTGAGTTGGTTAAGTGCTGAGTCTACGGCAGTATGGTTAGTTTGAAAACATGACCAGTCGCAACCCCACAGGAAACTAACCAGCTCGTCATTGCTAATACTGCTGTAGTCACGTTAATTAAAACTATCGCTAGCTAGCTCCTGCACCGGTGCTCTGATCATAACATTAATGTTGTTATGGTTGCTATGCCAATGCGGAGGGTCGTTTTCATGACTTATGATGTTATGAAATTAGCATCCGAAGTATCTTTTAGTAGGTTACCGTTTAAATCTCCCATGATAATTTTCTGACTATAATTAAATGAGTGTTTTTTAAGTAGTGTTAACATTCTGGAGTCTTTTCAGGAGATACCTGGTGGTCGACATATAACAGATATGAAGATCAGAGGGGAGCCACCCTGCTGTAACGTGACCATGATATACTCAGGTTTTTTGGGGTTTCCGTCACCCACCTTGTCAGAACATTAAAGTATTTTTACCTTAAAATAGTCACGTACGTACAGGGTCACCCCTCCTCCTCCATTTAATTTATGATCTTGTCTAAAGATTTTATATCCAGGTATCCTAACTACGTCATCGCTACTACATCACTCAGCGTAGTCTCCGCAACTCCAAACAGGTGGTAAGTGGGATGAGCTGCGGGGTATTGACGAAGGTGGTCAACGTCACCGCGAAGAGAGGTCAGATTGACAAACCCCGCCTTTATTGTGTCCCGTCCTCTATGCGACTGACCAGCCCTACCAGCAGCTAGTCAATTATTATTGTTGCCAGATGCACTGCTGTAGGAATTATTATCAGAAGTTTGTAATTTGGAAGAGCCAACAATATTTAAGTTAGAATTTAAATGCTCCCCATCTTTTGCTTGATTCTGTGCACTGGCAGGTCGTGCACGAGGTTTACAATTTTCAAGGATAGTATTGAGGTCCGAAGCGCTATTGAAGGTGTACGCTCACCTGTATTATAAACAAATTGTAACGTCAATATTTAACAAATATCAGCAAATTCTTCATTCACTCAGATCTCGTCTGATGTGACACATTACAAATTTTAAATATTTTGCAAAGACGTACTTTGTGTATATCAGGACAGGTGCATAACAAGACACAACCAGAATACACGGGGCCTTGACTAACTTTTTTGGGGTACCATCCTTACTCTTGGAACAGCATTTACTGTATTATCATCTGAAATATACTGTTGATGAAAATTTGATGCTTGCTGTTGATATGGATTCCCAGGGTGAACGCACATCGACTGAAAGCTTAACCTTTGTTCCACTGTAGCATTTGATAGAAATTTATTAAAATCTTGCATACTAATAGCTGAATAATTTTTGGGCACTTCATAATTATCATTTAATACAGGCTTTTGAACGTTCTACGGCGAAGCTGAATAACCTGGTGGAATTGAATAATGCATTGAGAAGTTCAACTGGTAGTGACTGATTTTGAAATGACATATTTTGACTAAGAACAACTCGTTGTTGGCAAATTCGGATGAAGCATTTGACTCTGTAATTCATTTGTAGGTCGCGACACATTTTGATTAAAGAATTTCACCTAAAAAAAATTTCAGCTACTTTTTGAACCACTCGAGACGCGCACTCGCACTTTACCCGCAACGATAATGCGACGATGAGCCGGTGGGTTAAAAAAAGAATAAACTACCTAACTTAATGCAAGAGAAAAAAACAAGCAGACTGTTTTTTTTGCTTAGGACTTATCGATCCCAGGCCATGTGCTCAAAACAGACTGCTTTCTTACTTTCACGCATCGATCATAGGACTGCTAACGCTATCTCTTGTCTGATGAGCGCTCATCGACTTCCATAATTACTATTCCAACGGTAATTCTGACCATCTGATTCTCCAGGTCCCAAAACCCCTAAAGGCATAATTTATTCCCACAATTTAAAAACTTAACTGGGAAAAAACTTAGTGTCAGGATTAGTTGGGTCACTTTATATAAGAAGTAAAATTACTTATTTCTTACAACAAAATGATCAATGTAGATAAAATACATAAATATATCTTTTTGTTTTTGTTTATACTTAATATTATGATTTGCATCATTTAATTTTTCTAAATAATTTTCGAAAATTGGTTTTGCTAACGGGTTATTATTTTCTAAAGTATAAATATAAGCTTCATATTCATATTCGTCTAAAATATGATTTTCGATTTGCTTGTTTAATTCTCTCAATCTATTTTGTTCTTTTCTATTATGAACTAAAACAAAACTGTTGTTTACCAGACGCCATTCCATTTTATTGAAATGCTATGAATTTATTTTCTATCTGAAATGAATTTTTCAAAATTATTTGTAAATAATTTTTATTTTCTTTATTAATAGAACAAATAAAATAATTAAAAAAATTAAATTTTTTAATTTTCAAAAATTTCTAGCCAAACTATATTTGGTATAGCTAATAAAGATTTAGAACCATTCTGAATAAAAATTTTGTTTGGATTTTTACGTCGTGATAGTGCAACATATAATTGACCATAAGAGAATAATGGTCGTTTGATGTACAAACCCACTTCACCGAAACTTTGACCTTGTGATTTATTGATTGTTATTGCAAATGCTAATATAATAGGGAATTGTTTTCTCTACATATTAAATGGCAGTGTAGAGAAATTTCCAGTGTTTAATGTTATTCGTGGTATAAAACTTTATTCCCAATATTTTCACCCGTAATAATTTCGGCTTCTATATTATATTTAAATAATTTAATTATTTTTAGTCTCGTACCGTTACACAAACCATTATTTATGCTTAAGTTTCTAATTAACATAACGATCGCGTTAATTTTCAAATTCAGTTCATGAGGTAGGAGTCCTTCGCGGATTTTATTTAGTGTTTCTATGAGATAATTTAAATAAATGTTATCATCTGCTTCATCAACTCCTTTATGCAAAGCATAATCAATGCTGTAGTATGTTATAATTTCATCGTCGAGTAATTTTAATACTTTATTGTTGAGTACATTTATATTATCGTTATGTGAAGCTAAAATAACTTTATTTTCGTTTAACGAATTATTAATATTGTCATAAATTTTCATACATACATCATCAGTTTTCCATTCTCTCGGTATTTCAAACGTATTAATTTTACCCTCACCGATTTATAACAATAATTTTGAAAAGTTTTCATTCTGAGATCGTAAATTTTGTTTTAAACTTAGAATATTGAATAATGACCAACAATGAATATTTTATAATTTCTTGAATTATTGTATCTATGTATCCGTTTTTCACAACCGGTAAAATTTAATGAAAGTCGCCACCGAGTATTATCAATTTACCTCCAAATGGTAGATAATTATTACATATATCTTTCAATGTTTTATCAACAATTTCCAAAGCTTTCTTTGGAATCATAGAAGCCTCATCCCAAATTATACAATCAGTTTCACGTAATTTTCTTTTATCTGATTCTAGTTTTAAACATGCAGTTTCAATGTTACTCATATCCAAAGGTAATCTAAATGTTCTATGACATGTCATACCCTTAGATAATAAAATGGATGCAATTCCAATTCAAGCCATAGATCAAAAATTTTTATTCATGTATGTGACGGGTAAAACGTTGTGATGGCTCCACCAAGGCA
>JAPYZA010008946.1:0-12377 GCA_030522685.1 Eupelmus azureus | reverse complement strand
AGAGAAAAAAAGCGCTGATTTCAGAGGAGGGTCGCGGGTTAATGTTGGGCGTAGAGGAAGAGCGAGATATAAAAGAAGCTTTGTCGAGCTACACACACAGATTCTCGCACTCATTCACGCACCCACTCTTACTTTCACGCACACCCAGAGGCACAAGCAGGAAAGTAGCAAAAATTTTCTGCCACGCGGAAGAAAGGGAGTCGCGTTGTTTTCGTTGTCATTGGAAACTCATTCGAACTCGCTGCGAGAATGCGTATAAATACACAATTCTATTTCACACGCATGTGCTCGTAAACGCACGAACGGTTTGCTTTGCGCACGCGAGCTTGCGTGCGCGGGAATGCATGCATCGACACGAATATTCTGCTTTTAACAATTTTCTCTTTTATCGAACGTGTTCCGCATCTTGGGACAAAGCTTTGCTTTTTCTAGTGGCACTTGTATCTTTTTTCATTATCGTGGGATACGATTACCTGCTGGAAAGGTTGACCTAGAGCAGGAACTAATTCCTTTTAATTGCTGCATTTATTTGAATTACAAAACGTATTTTTAGTGACGTTAAATATGTAATATTTGAGTGTAAGAGTAACCTGAATTTTCATAATTGTCCAAATATTTATTTAAATATCAATAATTTAAACAATTAAGTATCAAACAATAATACCGTGATATACATACAAAAAAATATTCTTTTAATTTTGGAAAAAAAAGTCTCTGTTATCTATAATGTCTTATTTATTTTGATAATATTGATACACTTTCATAAAACTTTATTAATTAAAAAACAAAACATTGATAAATGCCTTAAAACTTCATCTTTCGGTGCCAAATTGAAAAAAATTTCCATCCACCAACAAGCCAAAAGCTCCGAAAAGCTTTCGAAAATAAATCTCCCTCGAATCCCAAAGCGCTCATATTTTTCAAACCACTTCGCCACAGTACAAATTAACGCTATACTTCGCAAGAACAAAACGCGCCCTCAGAACCCACCGCCACTGTCACTCGTCCCGCCAAGCCAGCCCAACAATCGCCCCAGCACCATACAAGTTTTTCCTCCGCGCGCGGCTGCAAAAAAAGCTCGCCTAAAATCGATCGCGGCAATCATAAAAAACAAAGGCCCGACGCGGCGCGCGACGACGTATACAGCCGCACGCAAAAGCCAGCCCGAGAGAGAGAGAAAAAAAAAGAATAAACGTGGCCCGAGAAAAACTCGCCGATGCAGAATCTATCGCGAGGGACAAATAGTCGTCGTCGTCGCGAAAACCACACTCCTATCGTCCTTTGTCTCTCTCTCTCTTTCGCTTTTTGTCTCTTTCTCGCGTATACGCACTCAAAACTCATTTCCGCCGAATCAATACAGACTGACGCTGCGCGAGTGCCCAGGAAGTATTATTAACCCGGAAACGTTTCGCTCTGGGAAAGCGCGACGCGTATTTATGTGGCTGGATGTGTGGAGTAGCGCTGGCTTGTTAAGCGGCTGTCCGCGCGCGCGACTGGAACTTTGTCGGGGGATGAGGAGACGGGTATGAATATAAATACGCGTAGGCGGCTTGACTATTTTGAGCGTTTTACGATCGCGGTAAAAAGTGAGGGGCGATTAAAATCGCAAAGGAATGACGGATATTGAATTATATGGATGCTTTTTTCCTTTTCTTGTTCTGGACGAAATATTGGGCGGCTGCGGGTGTTGGGGATGGTTTGATCTGGTTAGCGAATTACGAGGTGGGTGTACTTCATTGCTTGTATTTATTAGCGCGCGAATAATTTGTAAAATGAAATAGAGGGAAATTCGTTGGAATTTCGTGTGGTTGAAAATTTTATTGCTCTTTATTTATGGATGTGGTCGACTAAAACGGAATGACTCTTGATTGAAGCATATTTGATCTTTTTAAAATTAAGCTCGCAAGCTGGGACTTTGTAATTTGCATAATAGAAACATTTTAAATTTCGAAATATCTCCTATTCTTAAATTCTTAATATCTTCAATTCTAAAACAGAAACGTAAAGCCTTTACGCTTCCTTTGGAAGACACACCGATGCTATCATAACTGAAAAGATGGATCATCCTGTACTTAAACATAGAGTAGAGAGCTAACTACTGACTTCGCAGGTTTAATAAGTCTTGATAGTCTATTCTTAAAGCTTGAAATGCACTCAACATCTATTCTTGATGTGTAAGACGTCATTAAGACCTTTCCTTGAGTATGAGTATATAATTACATATTTGACTAACTTCGTGTGTCTACCATTAATCTCAGACAAATAATGTTTCAAGGTGCAGGTGTATTTTGATTGCAATATAATGGCAAACTAATTAATGTTTAACTTAAATTTGCAAATATTTAAATGCTGAAAAAGAAAGTCGAAAAATAAACTTTAATTTGCAGCGTCGTTGAAATTTGCAACTAAATTAAGTGAAGTTATGATAAGTTTCAAACTGTACTGAGAGGTTTTATACAAAAATGAAGATAGGGATTAAAAAGTGGTAATTTTTATTCATATTAAAGTTGGAAACAGGCAACCGAATTTAAAAATAAACTAGGTATGTTACTACTAACCTTGAAACTTAGGCTAATAATACTTGTCACTACTACATAGAAGGATCCACTCGCCCATGGTGCATACAATTCTTTTTTTTTGCGCAATATTGATTCCAATACTTTTTCAACCGAAAAAGTCGTAGTGAAGTGATGGTTTTTGATTCATCTAATACGCGTCGGTTTAGATTATCAAAAAATGTGAATTAGTCAGAAGTTGAAATGAAATTGATTATTTGTAGTTGAAATAGAATTAAGCACATATAGTGGAATTCCATGTACAGCTATAACAAGACTGTTCATATTTGCATACGTTCATATAAATATACATACATATACGAACACATACGTACATTGTAAAAAATACATATTTTGTTGATTTAAATTCGATTTAAGGTAGCTATGATGTAACATATAGTTTGTTATTTATAATAGTTAATAAAATAGACACTTGTATAAAACTGGGCAAAATGGCTTTTTATATTCAAAAATACTCTTACAAAATTTCAGATTGATTCACAGTGTCTATTTTGAAATTCATCCTTTCAAAGTTCACTAATTTTACCGAACTTTACATAGACATAGATATACTGTAATGTAAAAAGTTCTAATACGAGAGAAATTTTCTAAATCTAGACGGTGAATAAATCTGAAATTTTGTAAGAGTAATTTTGCCCAAAGTTTTATACAAGTCTATTTTATTAAATATCATGAAGAAAAAACTATCTCGAAAGCATTAGTGAAAAAAATAAGCGACGGATAAAAAAATTGTTTGCTTCCTCACCAACCACCACATAAAAACCCTCACTTTACAGCCACTTTTGAGGTCAGAAAAACTCAAAAAGCACTTGAAAAAATATTAATTCAATAACCCTTCAACATCGTACCCAGCGAGCAAACAAAACGCACCGCCGGCAAATCCCAAAGAAAAAACTAGAAAATAAACATACCTCATCAGTTCCCGACTCAACCACGCAAAAGTTTAAAAAGAAAGAAAAATCGCAGGGATAAAGCCGCTATTCCCTTACGTGACCGCGCTGATTAAAAAGAGTCGACACGAGCTCATCGAGGATCGCCTGGTTTATTTATCCGTCTGCCCTCGCCCCTCCCGTAAAAACCAATAAAAATAATAATTCCACCTTTCTCTCTCTCTCCCTCTTTCGCTACCTCTTCCGAAGAAGGCAAAGCAAACAAAGCGAGAAGAGAAAAGAGAGCTGCGACACGGGTTTTTCTCTCTCGAACATCGGCCCCAGGATATCTGATAGCAATAAAATTGCGCGCGCCCGCTCCGGAAAGGCGCGAGAGAGCGCGACTCGTGACTGGGAAAATAAATCGGCCTGGGGACGTACGAGTGTATGTGTATATACGTACGGGGAAAATATGAAAGCGTCGAGCGCGCGCAAACGCGTAAATCCTCATGCTGCCTTCCCCGTTGCATCGTTGGCTGCTGTTGAGCGTCGCTGGATTCTTTTTGCGGCCTCACTTGGGCGTGCTGATCACTTAAGGGGTCGCGACTAGTGTGGAATTTATTTTTTGGAATGAAGGCGTGGGAGGTGAGTTTTTTGTTTTATGCCTTTCCGAGGCAGACGGGAAGTCGCGAAATGTGATTTTTCATGTTCGGGAGGTGAAAAAAGTTTTTTCGAAGGTCTGGCAGTTTTGGGTAGTGGTTAACTCTGCTGCTCTCTTCAATTTCAGGGCGTCGTTTTTAAGAGATGAAAAAAAATGTGCTTTGCTTCTTTTAATTTTTGAAGTAGTGCGGCAACTTGTTTTACGTTTTTCGTCTGCAGTCAATTTTGAAGAAACTCATTTTTTTTAAATCTAACTTTGAAATGTCCTTATCATATAATAATTTTTTAAACCACTTGAACAAACTACCTTACAAAATTCCATAAAGACGAAGAAATTTAAATAGATAATAAAAAACCTTGTAGAAATTGTACCCTTAATCAAATAAAAAAACTCAAATTATTTCAAAAACTTTATTACACCCAAAAAGAAAACATACACTTCAAATAGACTCGAAACAGCCTGCAACGCCACAAAGAAAATTGTTTCCGTTTATCAAAATACTAAATATCGCCGGAATCGCGGAAAACTTTCTAACAATATTTTCGCGAGTGCATTGTGAGACTCGAGAAAGTGCCGAGCGTTTTCCCGGCAACTTTCTTCGGCAGAGCGCGCGAAGTTCGACTGCTAGCCGCGAAAATAAAAAGAAAGCAAGCGCGAAGAAAGAAAACCGCCAAGAGAGTTCATCGCGTTGCGGAATTCGTTTAACGTCGAACGATCAAACGACCGGCGCGTGCGAAAAAGAGCGGATGTATCAAGAAGCGGCGAATTACACGAGTGGATAAGTAAATCCGGGGAAATCGAGTTAATGAATTTGCATAATTTAATTAAGACTAATCGTGTTTATGGGCTTTCGTGATTCGATTTAGCTCACATCTGGCGCGGTAGAGAAGCGGTCAATTTCGTAGAGTGCATTCCGGAAGTATAGACACTCTGTGAAACTTGCGGTTATACTTCGTATACGCATAAGATATTTCTTATGAAAATTTTTAGTCAATTTTTGTGCTGTTTAAAGCTTATATCAACGATTTGTGAAACAAGAAAAATCTTGATCACAAATATCGTACTATTTGTATTTTTAAATTTTGAATTTTCTACAGGGAGAGAAAACTTGAGAAGCGCGCTTATTGTAGAAACAGCGAGAGAATGCTGGAATTGGAGGTTTGACTTTTCCTTCTTGTTTTGTGTTTCAGAGAGCCATCGAACCTGAAGTCAACGTTCTAAAACCCTGCATCGGCGACGCTCAGTTCAGAAAAGGTACGAAACTTTATTAAATCACATTTAAACAAATAACAATTTTCAAAAATTTCGAGTAAACGCACGACTTATTTTCATAAATAATTTATTTCAAGCCAACAAATAACAAACAAACCTCCGCAATTAATAATTCCAACAAATCCCATAATGGCAAAGATTACATTAAAACACAGCCGCACAAAAATAACCCGCTATATACGCAAACGAACAAAACTCGCGAAAATTGCACGGCCTCCCGCTGAAATTAACTTAGCTTCGAAAATCGCCTCGGCTGTTTACAATACAGGCAACGCGAATTTTCCGAATGCATCGCATGTACATTTCCGCGGCGTGTGTACACACGGCACAGCGCAGTGGCAATAAGAGGGAGAGAAAGTAGAGAGAAGAGGAAGTAGAACACGCGGCGGCAGCAGCAGCAGCAGCAGCCAAAGTATATACAATTTATCAAACTGCTACGACGGCACAATGAACCGCGTATTTTCTCAACAGATTTTCCTTCTCCTGGAATTCGGGCTTGCCTCTGCGCGCCTCCTGACGTATAGTTGTAGTTCTTCCTGCCGTGTTGTGCGCGCGATGCAGCTAGGAGCGATGCCGCGGATTTGAAAATCAGCGAAGACGCGCAAGAAGAGAGAGAGAGAGAGAGAGAGAGAGAGAGAGAGAGAGAGAGAGAGAGAGAGAGAGAGAGACGAAGCCGGAGAAGGAGAAAAGGGAGGTTGGGTGGATGTATATGCTTGCACACAAATCAAGAGGTATAGACTACCGGGAGGTTTTCGTGTTGAATGCGAGTTTGTAGCACTGTTGGATGCAGGTAAATTTTTTTTGCGTGGTGATGGTTTGTTTTGAAATGATAAATGAGTGCCTCTTAAGATTCTGGTTTTGTCTTTGAACGAAGGTTTTGTTTTGGTGTTGAGCGAGTAACAAGTGTTTAGCTTGTTAATTTTTGACACGTGTTTGAAACAGCAGGACTACTAGTCGTTAAATAAATAAATATTATGTGTTCGTTTAATAGGTAAAAAAGTTCACAATTTAAAGATGTCATTTTTATCGTATAAACTGGGAACAATAGTATAACAAAAATTATTATTTGTGTAGGAAACCTGCAATATCTTTAAAAAATCATAAAAATTACTATATGTTTTATAGCAAAATTTACTAGTAGAAATGTCCGTAATTTTTTTGATTTTACTACTATCCCAATGCAATAAACTAATAAAAGACAACATACAAATGCAAACATTCAAACAAAACCGTCAAATCTTGAACTTGAATTAAACGAAAGCTCCGTATAACCTCGCAACGCCAAAATTCCATGTACACTCTCAAACCCTCTTCGCTGTACGTGCTAGACTATACACAGGAGGGGGAGTCTGCGTGATCTCCCCGGCTCGTTTTTGCACCACTGCCGCCGCCTATACTGTACCTACACCGAATGCTCGTTTCCGCTTGTTTACTTTGGCCCGCTTCATTTACTTCCTCCGTGACTCATTTTCCTCGACGACTGCGCCTGCCGATTCGCTTTGCGCGCGTCTGGATTTTCTTTGCCGCGCGCCGAATTGCTTCAGCAAGATTTCGACTTCCGCTCGCTTTTTGCGAGGCCAAAAAGCTGTGCTGACGCGTGCGGCTGGGTGGGGAGCTGAGATTTTTGTAGAGAAAAGAGAAATTTCGCGTCGCTTTTTTGAAAATTGGGGAACTTTAGGGGAATTGTGAATGCAAATGCGTTGCTGAGGTGGATTATGGATTTTGGACTAAAGTGGAATACAGAATATAGTTGTTTGTTAAAGTGCGTATAATATAAAGATATTTATTTTTCCTGTTTGTTGATGAAACTTTCAGAATAAAACTTACCGGTAATTGAGAATACAAATTTTGATTTATAGATGCTCTGACGAATGGAATGATTGCATAAAAATCTATAATTATAAGGAACTTTATAGATTCAAAACTTGAAAATAGTAAAAATAGTAATATGGAAAAATTATTTAAACAAGATTAAACGAGAAAAATGTTAGTAAATGTAATATTAGCAATTACACGCGGAGTTTCAGTATATTTTAGAGCCCAAGAGCTAAATACGGATAAGATGAAGCTAAATAAATCATTTAGAGGTAATTAGAACTGCAGTGGAGCGGAAATGTTTACGAGTACGTGAAAAGACAAAGCCCACTGAGAATAATTTAATTTGAGCAAGAAATTAGTATGAGCTACTGAATTTATACACGATTTCAGTGGAACATCATAAAATACTAATTATCACTGGAATTTCGCATGATTAATTGCATGATCGATCGAACCCCTTGATTAAAACCAGGTGCGAAAAATCGAACTATTATTCAAGACTGACTTTATCAAATTATGAAATCCGTGTTTTATAATTATAAATTATTTAAAATCTGCCAGAAAGACGAAAATTTATTTAATCGAATGCCTTCTCCAAGAAGAACGCCTTACCAAATTCTTTTCATTTAAATTCACTTTAGCAAAACGATCTCGTAGCAGACGAATGATTCAATTCCACACCAATCTCACAAATCAACATCACCCGGTCCCTCTACAATCTTGACCACCAGCACCATCCCACACCAAAAAACCCATACGCTCGCTAAAACCCAGCAAATTTAGCGTACTCCACGCTTAGCATCATCCACCCAGCACTACACAAGCAGCCGGAACGACAACGACCAGAGAGCCAGAAAAAAGCAGCAGCAGCGCGCGCGAAGACACGTATAATAAGGGAGATCGCTGGGGCGCGAGTCTCCCGGGCCCGGGGCGCGCTGCAGCAGCGCGTCTACTCCAATTATCCAGCCTGTGAGTCGTAAAATTTGTAGCGCACGCGCGGCCCTCACGACTGCATAATTAATTGCCGGCGCGCCGCTGGCTGCAGCGACAGAAGCGCGCCCCGAGTTTTATAGAGAATTCGCCGGAGGCGGCTGCGCGCGCGTTACTTCGCGGCTCGCCTCCAATTATCGTGCCTCTGTGTTGCTGCCTAACAATTGATCGTGCTGAGCAGGCTGTATCTGTACGGTTGCTGTAGAGGCCGAGGCTGAGTGCTATTGATCAGTTTGTTGTAGTGCTCTGGGATGATTTTGACGCTGTATGTTTATGTGTCCGGCCGAATTCGTGTCTTCTTGATGGCGTGGATACGTGTGCGAATGGCTTCGCATAAATCAGGTCGTGACGCTTCAATAAGGCAGCGCGCGCGCGACTTCGGCGGTTACATCGGTAAAATTAACATAGTTTAAAAAGCCATTACATCGGGCCTGTCCTCGTAAAGGCGAGTTTTAAAGGATCGTCTTGAAACTTTAACGACCATCTCGCCCCCACCCTCAAAAGATCCGGACAACCCTCGTAAAAAAAACCCGGAAATTAATTACACGCCGCTCTTTCCTCGTCAACAATGAAAATTTTCAATTGCCCCTGCAACGCGCGGGAGAAAAATAAACCGAATATATCCAGCGCAGCAAAACACAGGGGGGGGGGGGGGGGGGGGGGGGGGCGGGCGGGGGGGGGGGGGGGGGGGGGGGGGGGGGGGGGGGGGGGGGCGCGGCTAGCTCCGCACTGCACACGTATCTCGTCGTCGGGATACCTCGTCTTTTTTTCTTCGCCGACGGTCTGTGTGTAACACGACGGTCCCT
The DNA here is from genome assembly GCA_030522685.1 of Eupelmus azureus. Classification (NCBI taxonomy): domain Eukaryota; kingdom Metazoa; phylum Arthropoda; class Insecta; order Hymenoptera; family Eupelmidae; genus Eupelmus; species Eupelmus azureus. The sequence goes on along the minus strand of JAPYZA010008946.1, from coordinate 3,385 downwards.
CTCTCGCTCTGTTTTTTGCAGCGCGGTAATTACGTGCGAATGCTCGGCGCGCCAGTAACGCGGACTCTTGTCTCTGACGGTTAGAGAAACGGAATTGCAGGCTTTTTCCCCCCCTCGCCCTGGCCGCCCTGGCATTTTCCTCGCGCTCTTTTTCTCTCTCCCCGGCCTTCTTTTTTATCCGCCCGCTACGTAGCCGGCTCTTTTTCTCGGGCGACAGAGGGAGAGTATATTTCTCTCTCTCTCCCCCTGAGAGAGGGAGTGCAAAAAGACACGTGGCTACGCTGGCTAGCAGGAACAGTTGTGCGTTTAGGACGGAAGAGAAATAAACAGGCGTAAACAAATGAACGCTGAGGGGATGCAGTGGGAAAGGATGCTGATGGTTCAAGCGATGCTGGAGGGATTTCAGGATTAACGCGAATGTTTGGGAGTGAGTTTAGTTGTGTGAATTTATGGAAATAAAAGGAAAAATTTGAATGTTTTTATATAGCTGTAGTGGGGTAAAGTATGTGATCAAAAATTTGAACAAGCCTTCAGAGTCCACCGGATATCTATGTCCTTGTCTAATAAGAATTTTCGCTATAAATTGAAAAGTAATTATTTTTGTGAAAAAAGAACAGTTGTCCCTGCTAGATTTAAGAACGAGCAAACGATTGTGTTCTATGAAAAAATTAAAAATTTTCACTAGATTTTGAGAAAATTTTGACCTACTATTATTAATTCTTTTATTCGGGAAAAATTTAGTTATTTTAGTAGGTCAAAGTTTTCTCAAAATCTAGTAGAAATTTTCAATTTTTTCATAGAACACAATCGCTTGCTCTAGAACACAATCGCTTGCTCGTTCTTAAATCTAGCAAGGACAACTGTTCTTTTTTCACAAAAACAATTACTTTTCAACTTATAGCGAAAATTCTTATTAAACAAGGACAGAGATATCCGGTGGACTCTTAACTTTTTCATCAGTTTAATAAGGGAAAATTTCTATTATTCTTTTAAATTACACACACACATACATTAAATTTTAAAATTAGAGCTAATATAAAACGAAAATTAGGCGCGCGATATTACAGTCCCGCGTAGAACCGCGCTAAACGAGAAAAATCTAAAAAAGCGTATTCACGTAGACAGTATCCCACTAAAGCCGGGATTCATACCGACTGAATAAGTTCGCTAAAGCTTTGCAGGCAAGAAGCTTTGAATTAAAAGCGCGCGGCGTGTACCGGTTTTAATTTTTAGCCCGCTCCGGCGGCCCGTACAAAAACTTTGACGTGACTTTTCGCGAACTCTTTTTAATAGCATTTCCCTTCTCCTCCCACTCCCGACCCGGCGTAACGTGAAATTTAAAAATCAAACACACTCATATACATAAATGCAAACGGCAAACATGCAAAGCAGCCAAACCGGAAAGAAAAAGAGCGGAGAAATAGCCCAGCACGTTGACAGCGTCAGCCAGCTCTCCGGGCCATCGTCTCTTTTTCACTGCTAGAGAGAGGAGAGAGCCGGCGGCGCGAAAATGGCCTCGCCGCCACGTACGTCCCACAAAACGGCGATGCATCGACGAAAAAGAGAGGGAGAGAAGCGACGTCGTCGCGCGCGCCGACCCAGTTTCCCGCGCGCCGCAGAGGGAGAGAGCCAGCGCGTGAGTGCGGAGCTGCACGTCGCCGGAGCGTTTAATTGAAAAAGGCCGTGATACAGCGCGCGGCCGGCATCCCTTATCGACAAGTCGCTTTTTCGACCTGACAAGCGTTTCTGAATCTACGGCGAATTTTCTTTGTCTTTGGGTTACGTTGACGCGGGGGGATGTTTTTTCGGCGATTGGACGCTCGGATGCGAGCCAAGTGCTGTTGGCTAATGGTGAGTTTAGAGGTTGTTGAGGATTTGAGGGAGGGAGAGTTGGTTTTTTTGGTCTAGGGTCGATGGATGATTTCATGGGAGGACATTTAGGAAGTATGATGTTTTCCTGCAATATTTGAATTTGAGTCATTACTAAAACAGTAACACGCTGACCTCGACAAAGGAATCCAGTGACATACGAAACCCAGCGACATTTCGAACGTTTAACGCACATTCCTCGTCGCCGGGCAAAATTATGAGCCATTATAATTCGAGGCTCGTGAAAAATGCCCGCGTCACACTAGCCGTACGTCAGGAAGTTTAAAACGAGCAAACGCAAACTTTTCCCCTTCATCCAAATTAGCAACGATATATCCTTTCGAATTGCCGCACTTTGTTCGCGCAGCGGCGTGTATTGAAAAAAAAGCCATAACTCTGCGCGCCAGAGCGAGAGAGAAAAAGCAGCGAGAAAGTAGCGCTCCTCCGAAGGTAGCACTTTCGAAGACGTAAAAAGTATAATTGCACGTGTTCCCCGCGCACGCACACAGCCGTATCCTCGCAACAATATTTTTCCGGGTCAGGTTCCGAATTACTTTTTCCGATGCCACCTACGTGAGCTGGGAGCTCAAACGTCCCCCCTCTCACACAGCGCCGGCAAACTTCGAGAGAGGAGTTAGACTGAGCCAGTGTGCGAGCGCCGGAGTGCATTGGCTTGTAGGCTCGCTCGCAGCGAGAAGCTTTATCGATTACGAGCCTTTTCCGGCTCGCAAGCTCGGCCGATATTATCGTTAGCTCGCGCCGGCCCCTGTTATCGCCGCGGCCAACTGTCCGCCTCGCCGAGGACGTGCGAACGGAGCTCGAATCTGCAAAGTGCAGATGATGCCGAAGCGCGGCCTAGGGGACCAAAGGTCCAACTTTGGAGGAGGGTATAGACGCAACCGGCACGTTCGCGCTGCTTTCCAGAGTCAAATAGCCGGCTACAATAGTTGGAGAGTGCTTCTTTACGTGTTTTAGAGGCGAGCGGGGTAAAAATTGTGGCTACGTGTTTACGGGCCGGGGCGGCTATTCGTTACTCCGCTTTCTGAGTTTCCCAAGCCGAAGTGAAATAGATGGGCTGTAGAACACGGGAATGGTATGATGCATCGGAGTAAAAGGGAAACGGTTTGTCTGCGTGCGCGCGCTGGGAATGCTTCGCGCGTTTTACGCCCTGATACTGCAGGACGTTGAGCTCGCCAGCATTTTCACCTGGAACGACTGTTTACATTTCGATATTGAAGCAATATCCATCCGCGCGCTTTTCGCCGGAGAGCTGTTTATTTTTCCGCTGCACGGCGGGCGAGAAGATTTGCTTCTCCCGCTTGCAAGTTTCGACCGCTGGATCTCGCTGGGAGCGTTCCGCTGAAGCTAAACAGAAGCCATCAGCTTCGACCCTTTTCCCGCTACTTCCAGCAAAATAGAAAAGCTCCGGCTATCCACTCTTCCACGCGAACACGCGTATCCCAGCCTGGACGTACGTTTCCGGGCGAACTATGGTATTACCCCGGCCCTCTCTCCT
>JAPYZA010008944.1:0-12022 GCA_030522685.1 Eupelmus azureus | reverse complement strand
CGCAAATAACAAGCTTACATGCACATGAAGCTCAACTGATCAAGAAAGCAAATATCAAACACTCCACGAAGAAGACAACGAAATATCCCCATAAAAAGAAGAATATAGAATAAAGAGGTTCAGTAGTCCTGCTTGTCTCTGCATCGGAAGTGACGTAGCAGGTACCTGCGCGGGCGCGGAAATTTGTCCTGGAAATGCCGATGGATTCGAGAGCGCCAGCGAGAAAGAGAGCGAGAGGTCGAGGGGCTGGCAACAATCAAGGTAGACCCGGCATTACACTCCATTCATCCCCTTGGCCCGACCGCCCCGCGCGCGGGCTGCCCCCCTTATCACTTGCTCGGGTCCCCCATCCCCCTCCCCCGCCCCGGCCCTTTCGTCAGCCTCCCGGCCGCTCTCGTATTTGGCGGACAATTCTTCATTTGCGTTCAGCAAACTCTCGATCCTCGCGCTCGCTAGCGGGCTACGCTGCTGATGTATATAGCTACGGAGTCTTCTTGTAGGATGATTGCTTTTTGAATTGCATCTTTGGAAAATGATATTGAGCGCGGCTTCGTCGGGTCTTTTGATGCTTCGTCGACTTTGAATTTATATCGAATTTTCAAATTTTTTTATTGATACATTTTATAAGCGCAATAAAGGAATCGTTACTTCATTTTATAGATCGATCCTAAAAAAGCACAATTTCATCCAATCTAGAACCGTTCGAGAATCCGTAGAAAAATCAACAAGAATCCTGCTTAACGAAGGCAGCGCGCGGCATCGCCAGCTTGATTGGAGTTTTAGTTTAGAAAATTCTCAAAAAAGCGGAAAAAAAACGCCGAATCTAAAGCAAACAAATAATTTGCAGTACGTACATGTCGCCGCTGCACTAGCAGCGCGCACGAGAACAGGAATTTTCCTATAGCGTTGTTAGGTGTGCGTACATATACGCTATACGTGCCCGCACACGCAAAAGCGCGCTCGTAGAGGTCGTCGTCATTTAGGCAGTATTGTCAGAGAGGCCGACTACCCTGGGCGCTCAGGAATACGGAATTCGCGAGAGAGCGTTTAACGATACGGCGCGCGGGCGCGTAGCCGCGCAAATTTATGCGGCTTTTTTTTCCTACGGCCGCGCAGGAGAGCGCAAGGCTGATCGCGCGGCTGGAAATTCGGTTCGCGAATCACAGTGATAAAATTGCTAATACGCGGAATTTGCGAGTGCGCGCTGGCTGAGATTGCTCGTCGGGACTTACCTTATGCGCTGCTTTTTATGTCGGTCGCTAATGAATCTGCCGGCCGCGACATTTTCTGCAAAAGAAAGAGAATGTATTTTTAGTGGATTTGAATTCGCAATCAATATCTTTTTTATTTTTTTTTGTTAATTTTAAAAGTAAAGCAAGATAAATGGCTCGTATAGAGGATGGCTTGATGTTTCCAATTAGTTTTGTTTAACAAATGACCCCGAGCCCGCACTAAAAGCATCTCTAAATATTCAGTTAATCTGATCAAAAGTTTCCCCACACTTTGCACAAGAGAGCTAATTAAAGATAATCATCGACAAAAGGTTTGTTCTGTTGATTTCCTTTTCTCTGCCTCCCTCCCCTCGCCTCTCTATTAAAAAGGAATAAAAAAACGGCCAACCCCATCGCGCTTCGTCGTCCGCGGGTAAAACGTTAGACGCAATTAGGTATGCGTGGAATGTCAAGATCGAGCCTGCGAGAAAGAGAGAGAGTGAGTGAGAGAGAGAGAGAGAGAGAGAGAGAGGGAGAAACGGAGGAAGAGGCGAAGAGGAGAGCCTCGAGAGAAGAGGCAATCCCGCGGCTCAACGCCGTTCCATCTCCCGGCCAGATTAAAAGCAATCTTATTATACCGAATGACGAGGTCACGTGATCAATCACAAAAACACACACACAGAGACAGACAGACGGACAGAAAACGAGAGAGGAAACGGGGGCCACCCGTCGCGCACGAGGAATGTGGAACTGTACCGCGGGGGGATAACTCAGCCTACTCCTTTCGCCCTGCGGTATTTCGTCGGGGGTGATTTTTAATCTCTCTTTCTCTCTCTTTCTCTTTTCTCGTTGTAGTGTCTCTCGGAGAGAGCAAGCTCGGGTTTTGTTTTTATTTTCGTCGATCCTTAAATTTCCTCGGCTATACACGCGGCCGAGAGAGGAGATTGATCGTATCGGATTGTGCAGAAAATAGCATTATCATTCATTAATTTCGCTCGCATTCCGCTCATAATTAAACGAGCAAACAGATTACGACTATTGGCAAAGTGCTTCATTAGGAAAGCTTGAAAGGGAATAATAGTCCAAGGCAGCTGCTACAGCCGCCGCTTGCATCGAATTCAATTTAATTCCCCCCCCCCCCTCTCGCTCACTCTCTCAGCTCGAGGTTTCCTTGTACCGAGATGCAATTGAACGATAAAACTTTAATAGGCCGGCCACTTGCGCCCAAGAGCACCGACGAGGATTTTTCTCTGAAACGCTGAACAATTTGTATCGAGCCCAGCGATATGCAACTCTCGTCTAGCGAACAACAATGCGCTAACATAATTGATTGTATAGAAGAGTGGAAGAGAGAAGTGCAGTCCTAAAAAGCTTATTATTCCGTGATGCGGCCGCGCGCTTAGTTTAACGAAGATAGAAGAGTTTAAAAATGCCGGGCACCTGGCCTCGAGACTCGTGCTCTTGCGGTGCATGCCGGCTTAGCTGATCATTGTGAGGAGACAAATATACGTTAATACGTCATCCGGTTCTCCATTCTGCTGCCCAACTGACATATCTCCCTTGTGAATGGTGATTACGAATTAGTCGGCGTATAAATGGGTTTTAATTGGTTTTAGCCGCATCACCAAGTCCTTAGTGCGCGCTGCTTTTTTACCTGCGCCGAGCTCTCGGACAAGAGGGAAAATTAAAGAAGGTTGCCTCGTATATATACGCATTAACGGGAAGACCGTCTTTCTCTCTCTTCCCCCTTATTTATTCTTTGGAGCTACACACGCTCACGACAGCTCCGCGCGCGATACAAAGACATCTAATTTCGGAGCTATTTATATTAGAATTAAGCTTCCTTGAACTTAAATAATGATTATAAAATTAAATATTTTATATAGAAATAATAATATTGTAAAAAACTATCATTTTTTAATTTTTTTTATGTTAATAACATTTTAATGTACATTTATACAATTTCAAAAATGTATAAAACAAAAAATCATAACGATACATGGGTTCATTATATTTATTTCATTTACATTTGAGTATTTTTTTCTTTTGAAAATATAATATTTTGAAAAATTGGTGTAAAAGAAAATACCATACCGAAAATCTCTTTATTATAAAACAATTTTACCATAAAGCAATTATAAATTTTTTGAAAATTAATAAATGTATACATTTGTATATATTTCATGAAATATAATAATTTAAAAATCGTTACCAATAAAAAAAAATGATCTTCATTTTATAAAAGTATAAGGCACAGAGACATACACACACATTTATACGTCATACATACATACACGCCACGCACACGCGCGCACACGCACACACATGTACACACACTTACACACATATACTCACATGTACACACACACATATATATATATATATAATACACATACATATGAGTATTCTCTAAAAATGGTATATTTCAAGCTTAAGTTATTTAAGAGGTTTCCAGAAGTTTCAAATGTTTGTACTTATCTGACCCTTCGTTAAATATCAAAAGCAACTGTAAAAATTCAACAACTTTTAACGGTCTGCCTTTGTTAGAAGACATACTTGTAGCCCAAAGTAATATGAATTTGCAATACAATAGTGCGCCTTGTAATAAGTATATTAAGAATTGAGTTTATTTCATAAATTCGTTAGTCACGCGAATACTTAATGACGAAAATCGTAGTTTTGTATTTAATTTTGATCTATTGAATTTCAGAATGTGATTCCAAAGATTTTTAACTATAACATGAAGCATAAGTCATACAATAATTTTACTGACCAACTTGCTGTTTAACATGATTTTGTTGAGGATATGTCCATTGTGACTAATCTGGCTAATTATTCGCTATACTAGAGACTACCTCGAGGCTTTTATCCAAGTTAACTTTGTACGTCTTTTTTAAAGCATGTTATGTCTTATTTATGATGATCTATACTAAGAATTTATGGCTTTTAAAGTTCATTCCTATGCTGCAGTTCGCTTAAAAACTTCTAAAGGATTTTTTCGGATCCACTTTTAAACTCATAGTTTATTCCGGCATTTTGAACGGAAAGAACCTATGGAAATTCTTAATTTAAATCATTTTAAAGTCAACTGTGGGAAAATATATTCACTTTTGTCTCAGTAAGAGGGCTTCGAGTTTAACGGGTTAAACTAATTCTTCACTTGGTCAATGACTAATTACCTAATGGATAAAGAATCTCAGTATCATTTTGGACGATAAACTTAATTTTCTTGAACATGTTAAATATTTGATTAATAAAGCAAATAGAATATTGATTTTTATATATAGGTTAACAAAGGATTTTGTTAATTTATCAGCTTTAAATTATTTATATTTTATTTATCATGTTCAATTTAGTACTTTACGTCACCAAAGAATTTTGTTAATTTATCAATTTTAAAATATTTATATTTTACTTATTATGTTCAATTTAGCACTTTGCGTCACCTACCTGGATCACATCTTAACTATTTATGCTCAAAATAGTTATACATAAATTTTTAAGATTATTAAATTAGAAAATTTAGTTTACTATTTCACAGATTTAATCATGTTACGAGTCTTTAGACATTTCAATATTACTTATCAATTTAATTAATGCATAGATACAATGACATTATCTTCTTTAAAAACTTTTCTTTTATTTTTTATTTCAGTTCATTATAAATCGACTTCATGTTTTAACTCTTTTTTTGCCTAAGTGTGAAATTCTAAATAATATATCGAGAGTTAATAATGTTATTTATTTAAAATACTGATTTAAATATTTCTATTGAATGCCGATAATTTAATTAATAAATTCAATATCATTTAACTTTGATTAATCTTTGTTGAATGTATATTATTTCATTGTTATTAATTAATTATTGATATTTATACAATTTTTGTATTTTATCTTCATATGTTATAAAATTTGATATAATTTAATTTACATATATATCAAGCGATTTGATATATTCATATAATTTGATAAGTAATAAATAAATAAAACACTTTTTTAGCGTAACTTTGTATAGGTCCAAATCAGATAGTCTATACTATTAGCTCTCTGATATAAGTACACCGTTTGCGAATTCGATCACACGATTTTTCAATAAATTTATATATGTATGTCTTAACCTTGCATTCATGAAAAATGTATACTACTAAGCCAAGTGTTATTGTTAAACATTATAAATATTTAGCAGTTTGTAAATAGTTACTCAAAAAAAATATTTTTCTATTATAAACTAAAATTAATCTTTCATGATATATCATTGCGGGCATGTATATTTTATTGTATGCACATTCCTATTGTTTAGAGCTACAAGTATTTTCTTTATCAAAGGCAGATTATAAATCATTGTTTCATTAAAGTCGAACTAAGATAACTTAGAAAAATATTTTTGCTCATTTCTATCGCATTTAGAATAAAAAATTAAAAATAAACAATTAATAGAACACAAAACTCATTTTTAAGAAAATATTTTTTTAAATTTTTTCGTCCATATTACACCAAAAATGTTAAAATTCTTACCTTTCATTTATTTTTAATGTGTTTACTCTAAATATGATAGTGATAAAAAAATTCTTCTTCTAAACTTTCTTATTTCCCGTGAACCATTTTTTGCTGTAAAAACCTGCGGTAAAGCCTTTTCTTTATCGAAACTAAGAGTTCATTAAAAGGCTTTTCGAAATAGCTTGAACTATATAATATAGGTGTATATTTTCAAGTAACTAATATCATTTTTTGAATTATTCAAAAAATAAACTCAAAAAATTTATCCATGATTTATGTATACATCAATAATCTTCTTAAACTATTCACTTGCCATTATAGAAACACAAACACGTTACCACAGCCCAAAAAGTCAACGCAGAGAAAAAAACGATTCACCGTCAACATTCGCCTAGCGTTGAAAATTCAGCAAAATAGCTTGACACGCAGGTGAGAGATCGCAAGCTGGAAATACTAATCGAGTGAAGGCAGGCGGCGCGTGAGTAAACCCTTTCCGTAATAGAGGTTAATTTGCGCGCGATCCACAATCGATGTTTTCATAATAATGAGTGTTGCCATTAATGAAAACACAACGAGCGGCCCGATGGAAGGAAGAGCGCGGCTGGCTTTGAGCGGCGCGCCATTCGCGTTATTATAGTCCCGAGCGTGTAGCACTCCGACGCGCGAGCGAGCGAGCGGCCGATGCTATATGGATACGCGCGCGCTCGTGAAATTAACAATGCAGCCATCCCGTCATTAATCCGGGACGTAACGCAATAGCTCGCCACTAGCTGATTGAAACGGGTCCAGCTTCTCGCCGCCCGTATCCGTCTCTCTACACCTGCACAAGCGGATCCGTATAGCTATATATCTCTCTCTGTGTCTCTCTTTTACTCTGTATGTGTCTCTGTTCCGCTGTGAGCGCGCGCTGTCGCTGCAGCGCGCTGTGAAATGCTTCGTAAGCCGACTGTTGAGCACAGCACAAGCGCGCGCGCCTGTGTGTGCCCGGATTTATTCGAGAGGGAACAAACGATGCCATCAAGAAATCGTCGCGCGATTTATCTCGTACCGTGTTGTCGGGGCTGAATTTTGGGAATACTGTCGGATTGGATATTTTGCGTTTGCTTTTTTAATGAATTATTCAAAAGTAACAGGTTGTTGGCTCTTTTTAATATTGGCAATGTTATGTTTGTTGTTATTTTTTTTTTAATAACTTTTTGTAGGAAGAAGGTCTTAGTGATAACTCGCGGAAAAGACTCGGTATAAAGTAAAAAGAAGAAAATAAAATCACGTCGAGATTACAGCGGGCCGAGACGCCGTGGTGACAAAATATAGAGGATGAGGGGCAAAGAGTGGCCCATTCACATGCAAATGTCTATCAACAGGTGTACTCATCCATTGTAAACTCGTCACAAAAAGTGCATGCCACGCAAAAATCTCCTCGTCCTTCAGTAAATCTTAAGCTGTTTCAAGAAAGACCTTTTAAATTATTCAAGGCTTTTTCGCCTAAAGTTTCTAAGGATCTCACTAATGGTCACATGAATAGACCTGACTATGAGTCACTAAATTTATCATACAGCATAAAAACCACTCTCGGCTTTTTCTATGAAAGACCATTCTTTATTATTCCGAAATGCTTAACGTTCACAAGTTAGGCATTAAAACATTTCACTTCGTTATCCATAATCAAGCGCTCGAAAAAGGAATCATTATTATCGTTAATGAAAGTCCCAGTACTTAATAAATCGAGCAAAACGACTTCGAAAAACATTCCGAGGTCACATAATTAAATTGACTTAAGGAGGCGCAGAAACACGATAACGCGCTCAAAGGTAGTCCTTTGATGGGCGAACTCGCTCCCTCGCGCCGATTCATTATAATGTTTGTCTCCCTCTTGTCTTCGGCTGGTGTGTGAGACTCTGCACCGCTAGAGGATCCGAGAGACCGAACTCGTTTGTTTTTGCCGTGCTCCGCCGGCAACAGCAGCAGCAGCAGCGAATTTCCGAGAAAACAGATGAAAATCTCCGGCAAACGCAAACCAGTTACACTTACGTCGTTCGGAGATTATATCGACAATGAGCTCTAGAGACGACGACGAAACGAGCCTAAAGGACCGGGTAATAATGCGACCTGGCAACTCTCGCACGCACGCAACATCTACCAGAAGCTACCTAGCTATTTTTGCTCTTTGTACTAGCGAATTCGAAAAATTCCTCTCGCGAATTTTGGAATCGCGTTGAAATTTCAGGAATTCTCGAAACCTTCGCCTTTACCTTCTCTTTGTTTGCAAAATGTGGAACCAACGGTGACCAGGCACGATATTATAAGTATGAGGAATCGCCGCGTGGCATAAATAATCCGGGACGCCGATTTTATATATCGCCGTCCTCGGAAGCTGGTACTCCAGACGATATCTCTTGATCGTCGCGCAATGGCATAAATAATAAAACGCGCGCCCTGCCGTGGAAAGAATAGCAGGTAAAAGGAAGACGGGGAAACAATGAGACGCCGCGAGGCTGCCGAAATGTCTCGGGTCCTGCTGCAGGTACCGGATATTTAGCGTGCAGCAGCGAGCCGGGAATAATTTTTATGGATAGTCCGAAGGCTGCTGTGCGCCCGGCTAAGGCCGAGGAGATCCACACACGCAGGTATTTACGATGGCACTGGCCTGGTGACATGGGTTTCGCCGAGACCAATGAATTTTAATTCTCGTATATACACCGGCTCTTCGTTTCGCTTCTCTCGCCGATTGTTCTGAAAAAAAATAAAGGATAAGAGCGTGTGGATAGCCTGCTGCGACATTCAAACGATGATTTAATATTTTTGAGAAAATGAAGGATACGTTCTCAATTTAAGCGGTTTATAAGGACGTAACCCGTGTCCTTGCTCAGCGGGATGTTTTTAGGACGGATGATGAAAACGAGAAGCTTGATATCGAATGGTTTGTTAGTGTTCCTGGATTATCTCTTCCCATCATTATATCAAATCAATTGGTTCGTTCTACTCTGGCTTGATGAAAATTGCAATCCAGCCGTGAATGGAAAAGTAATAATTCACCGACTAATCAAAATAGGTGGTATTTTTAGAGATCTAACAATTCCAGAGCAATAAAATTAGCTACAAAGAAAGGCACTTGTAAAAAGAATGGAGCGCATGAATTGAAACGCTACAGCCGGGCAAGACGCACATGTAAGCGAGAGATCGCGCGCGCTTGCACGCAGAGCGCGCGAAGGTCCCTCGCATTCCAGGCGCAGGTGAGGAGCCTGCGAAGCTATTCAGCTCGAAGAGCCAGGTTTTGGATCCAGAGCGCTGAGATGAGGGGCGCGGAGGAGGGATCGCGACAAAGGACATTCTAGAGGAGCCGATCCTCTCGCTCTTTTTTTTCCTGGCCCTCCTCTCTTTGTCTCTCTTCCCTCTTTCTTTCTCCTCGCCCCCTTTCTTTCTCTTTCCGCTTTCTCAGTTTTTTCTCCTCTTGTTTCGTCTTCGTTTCGGGCCTTCCTCTATTCTTTTTTCGCCGGGCGATGATACCGCGATGTCGCGCGCTCCTCGAGGGCCGATGTTGCCGGCTCAAAACTCTCTGCGAGCTGGAAGTAAAGGCGTAATAAAGAAAGTGCTCGTACGAAATTATCGTATTCGAAGAGATAATGCAAGGAATTCGATGCATAATACGTTAAAGAAGAGTCTTTTGAATTTACAGCTATTACTTTTCTCATATTCATCGAAAACAATTTCGAAAACTCGCGTATAGCCGGGCTATTCCGGCGCACACGGATTCGCGACGCCCACCCACTCGCATTGTCCGCGATAAAAGCCCATATTAATTTTCCCTCTGAAAATTACCGATAAAAGCAATGTGCACGGGAGGGCTATTTGTTTGGATAATACCTGGATTATTATTCAATTAACTTTTTTACCTCCAAAGCCTGAAAGGAATGCACGACGTACAAGAAGAGCCGAGCGCTCTCCTCTCTCCTCGTCCGAGAGAAAGAGCGTGCTGAGCTCGAGAGCGGTGTTACAAGGCAGGAAGAAAAAGACGTTCCGCGCTGGCGGAACGCTCACGAAGAAGAGAACATAGCGCTGGCTTGCTTTTACCGGAGAGAGCCGGGACCGCGCGCTGGCCATGATATAGGCTCTCTGCCCTTGCTGTAATTGAAACGTAACCCTATTGTTAAGGCATAATTGACTGACACCATGCAGGGCTTAGATCGGTTGCTGCTGCTGGCTGCGCGCTCTTCTCTCTCTCTCTCTCTCTCGCTTTCTCGAGGCAATCCGATGCGCGCGCGCGCAGAGAGAGCGCCGATTCATCGGCAAAAACGGCGAGCGGGCGCTGATGGCCGACGAAAGAAGGAGATAGAGGAGGAAAAAACTAGGGCCTCCTCTCGCGCCCTCGTCTTTTTACTCTCTTCTCGCGTGCTCGCACCTGCATCACGGGCGCTTTCCTCTCCTGAATAGAGCCATTTTCGCGCTCGGCGCGCGGCCGCGCGATTAAATTGCGAAAGACCGAAAGTTTTTAACGAAGGACAATATGGCTCTTTCTCCGGGGGCTCCTCTCCTCGCTCGATCTCCGCGCAGTCCGAAATCAATAAGGTGGCTGCTGCTGCCGCTGTAGCACGGAAAAAACTTATTCCTCCGGCCTAATCGACTGTGACCGTGTATCCTTTCATGTAACCCGTGCATTACACTGTCCAATCTCTACACGAGGTTCGGACAAAAACAGAAACAGGAAAACGATCGAAACGGTAGCGGTATTCTCGAATACACATTACACTCGGGCCGAGGCTCTGGGGGCAGGGAGAAAAAATCGAGCGGTAAATTAAATGAGGAAGTGCGTTTTTCGAAACAGCCGAAAACAGCGCGCGCGCGCGCGGGTTAATCAGAAAAAAGAGCGTGGAGTAAGAAAAACATCACGTAGCTGTGTTGAAAGCTCGCTCCGATCCATTCGCGTGTTCTCTCTCATGACAGAGAGAAACAAATAGATTCCCTGCGACCTCTGTGCGCACGTACACTCGGTCCTCCAAAGGGACGGCCAGAGAGAGAGAGAGAGGGAGAGAGCAACTAGGACAATCAGGGCGGGACGGAGAAACGTGCGCGTTGCCGAGCGAACGAGCTATATAGATGAGAGCGTGAGCGAGCGCGCTGAGAGGGCCGGAGCATTGTGGATCAGCCTGGGAGATTAATTATTAACACCAGTAATTGAACTTGCTTCGATCTAAGATAGCCCGGCTCGTTGATTGCGGCGAATAGAGAGAGGGAGGGAGAGAGAGGAGGGCTTGTGCTCCACGCCCGAATATCCGATCCATCCGCTCTGAGAGCGCGATTTTCTTGGACGTCCTCCTTGCAGTGCAAGCCGAGATCGAAGATGTGCTCGGACATGCGAACAATTAGACTAATTAATCTGCATTGATTAGAAGAAGTAGATTATACGATTGCTCTTGAAATTAGTGGACTGGCATTTTATATAAAATTTGAAACACTTGACGAAAAATGGAAATGTTTATTTCTAATTTTTATAATAGATATTCATCCACTCAAATAACCCAACGGCTTTTAAATCGTTTTAATTCATCAACAAAATTTTGTGAATATTTAAAAGTTATGTAGATTGAAATATCTATGTATATTGTAATGTACGTTGGGTCTAAAAGGGTTGAGTATTCTTGTAAATTTATGCTGATGATACTGAATTCAAAGAGACAGTTTTCTTATCTGACGTTGATGTAATTGGAATTCGAGTTTTTGATTAATTCTTACATACATAAGTCTTCTGATTTAGAAAATATATAAGTTGTTGTGATGATGCGTGTAGGTGCGTGTGTGCGCCCATGCATATGTGCGCATAATATTAGATATTTTTCGAAAATTGAAAGTAATTATTGCACGTAATTTAGGATATTGAGCATACATTCTTTAATTATAGGAGCTGGTATACCTTCAAACAACGAAAATTTTGTGAACAATTATGTTTTTTCTTTTGATTCTAAATGAAATATATGGAGAGGAATTCAAAACTTTTGCGTTACAGAAAATTAATTTTTCACAAATATATTTACAATCGAAGAACTTATTCATTTTAAGAAATATTAGTTCTAGTTCTTAAAATTATATGATTGTTAAAGTCTTCGTAACAAGTAATAATTTTTAATGGAAAACTTATATTTCGGAGACATTAATTTTGTAAAAAATAATTTTGGGATACATTTATTTGTATCTGACGAAGATTTGATGACACAAACTGCGGATGCTGCAACTCATGACTTTGGTTTTTGGTTCCAGAAAACACATCTTAAACTGCTATCAAAATCCATGATCCGAAGGGTAATGAAATTTTCTTGTTA
>JAPYZA010008943.1:0-14157 GCA_030522685.1 Eupelmus azureus | reverse complement strand
TAGTGCCATTGGATGAATTTATATGCAGTTTAGCTGAACTTTAGTTAAGCTGAACTTCTTATCAACTTTCTATAAACTAAATTTTTTTTACGCGGGTTATTAAGAAAAGTATGGATGGTATAATCGTAGGACTTGTATTTAAAGAAATGGTCCATTATGAGACGCCGATCGCGTTGACCGTTGCAATCGAGTTGTAAGGCGTTCGAATTGTTAATCGAAAAGACATTGGAAATTTAACTTAAAAAAAAAAACAATTTTTTGAAAAAGGTATATTATGCACATTTTGTCGTTATGCATTGTAAACAAAGAAATAATAAAATTTTCGTTGCACGAATATTATATTGTAGAGAAAATATGTTGGAGAGAATTTTAAGAAAAAGAAATATTATTATGCATATAAATCGAAATGTGGATGCTAACGTTGACATCTTTTAGAGCTCTAAAAACTCGAAAACTGTGTATCGGATCTCATTGTAATTTTCATGTAAGATGTAGAAATATACAAATTGTGTATATTCTTCGATTTCTTAAATTTTTCGTATTGATTATAGAGCCTTGGATAAATTAATGACGATTTGAGTGAGTGAATTTCATTAATTAATTAAAGCGTTGATCGTGAAAATATCAATCGAATAGATAGCAATGTAATTAGTTTAAAAAATATGGCAATTTTTTTTGTATGTTGCTATCTCACTCTTGATTTTTAGAAAGCTAACTGAATGTATGTGATAATAAGTTGCATTTATCTTTATATACGAAAATATTAAGTTTTTGAAATATTTATTTATAAACTCTGCTGACTAAAAGTTACTAATATATATACTTTAAATGAAGCATTGAAAATTCGCAATTATTTCACGCACTAATAAAATGCACATTTTTTTGAAAATATTTTTTATATTCATCTTTATTGGAATTATCCTTTTACGAATTTCTAAATATTCACATAATGATGAACAGCGTATTCATGAGTAGCGTGAAAAAATTATAATAAATTCAGTTCGATAAGAAAATGTGTCATAATTTACTTTTTGAGAATCCTCCAATAAGAGAAAGAACATCATCATTCGTACATTTAAAACAAAAACTGCCAAGATTTTTTTCTAAAATATTATAAACCGTAAAGCAATCTACATAATATAAAAAAGAAAATAAACTCCAAGGCGTTTTGGCTATTTTCTCGTTCGGTGATCGCGTGATCATGCATTATAAATAAAAGTACGCAAGAAAGGGAGAATGAAAAAAGAGGAAAACAATTACGCAGGTACTCGTTTACATATTCATACTGCCAAGAAACATGAACGAACGAACATGGCTGCCACTATGTACACGATATATTCTTGTTATTTTTATCTGTTAATATTTTTGCTCATTGAATTAAGGACCAGTAGAAGTACTTATTCTTTTGAAAAATAATTACGTTTCTTGACAAAAAAGTCTTTCCGTACTGCAAAATAATTCATTACTAATTCTGTAATATTGTTGAAAAATATTACTAAAAAACCCACTTATAAAAATAAATCAAATCAACCAAGAAATATAAAAAAATTTTCTCAATAATAACACAATGACCCTTTTAAAATGTGATTTATTTTTCCATTACGTGTACAACTGCAAGCCGTAATTTATTTCTCAATCTACGTACTTTAATTAAAAGCCACACTCTTATTGACCCAACGTATACTATCCAGTGGTGTAATACATTTTCGCCAGATTAACAACGTCCGTTTGAAAATTTCAACAGCCAACTAGTATCCTCGAGCGCCCCTCCTCGTAGTTCAGTAGTAGCAGACTCGATACGCGAGACGACCGAAGAGAGTAAAGTCAATATGCAGAGCGACCGAGGGAAGAACGTCTGAGTGTGAGCCTCGGCGGCGCGGCGGTGCTCTTCATTTGTGCTGAGTAAATTCCGAGTGCTTTCCACCCGAGTCGAGTCCCACACAGATATCTCGCCCGTCCCCACGGTAATTGACTCGAATGGCCTTGTCATACTGCATTCTTTATGAATAAGGTCGCCGCGCGTGGACGCGTGTAAGCGCGAGGGTATACGCCCTTCTTATGAAATAAACATGCAATTTGAGGTGGCGAGACATGGCTTACTCTCGTGCGGTTTAAAATAACGATTCGCGCCGCGCGTAAATATAAGACAAATTCAATCGACGGCGAGCGGAAAAGTTGCTACGGAGTGTTGGAAAATAGTTTGCCGACTGAAACGTGTTGAATTTGACTGTTAGTGAATTTACCAGAACTTTTCAAATTTTATAAATTAATAAGCAAAACAAGGGAATAATATTGGGATGTAATTTTGTGGTTTTGTTAATCAGTTATTTAGAATATATAAATAATGTAGATTTATAATGCAGAAATTTGTAAATACCTTTTTTTACATGCATTCAAAGCGAATAAAAACCTCTTATTTTTAGAAGTGTAAATAACGTATATATATACATCAGTTTTTAGAATATAAACAATATCAATATTACAGTTTGCGAAACTTCACTGTAACTGTAACGATATAAGTTTGTAATTATACACTTATACAGATTTAAACAATCATAATTATAGTACATCAAACAATAATTTAAGTAAGTTAAACCAATAAATATATCTTAAAGTAGTCATTTATAAATCTACATTATTTCAATAAGACTATTTTTCTGTATACCTCAAAATATTTCTAAAATTAACTTGGCTCACAGTTTTTAAAGTCAAATAAGAATTTATTGACAAACGAAAAATGTAATGAAGTGTTATTCTATATACGCAAAAACTTTTCATTCACTCAAATTTCAAGATTGTTCTGCCTATAAATATTTGATTAGAATTAAAGAGCACGCTCCATAAGTAAAATGGACTCATATTTGTTTATGTAAAAAGTTATGTCAATGCTGCATTTCCAATTGAAAAAAAGACTTTGTTATATCGAATATTGAAGTAAGCGAGATCGGTGTGAGAAAATTTAATAAAAGTAAATCTGAAATAGTTTGTGTAAAAAGGATCTTCTGTACGTTTAAGGGGATGTGAAAGTGACTACCAATTTAACACTGACATGAAATATGTACTATTTTTGTTATAAAGTATATATATTAAGTAGCTCTGATGCATAAGAAACATCAATAATACTGCAAAATTTGCAATAATCTTAATAATTAAAATGAAACATTCTTTTTATTGAATTTTTTTACTAAATAATTAATGCAAATTTTGCATTTTTATAAGCAATTTAAATAACAAAACAGTACATTTTTCATCAATGTGAAACTGTTTTTTTTTCTCTATCAGCTTATACATCCCTTTAACTTAAAGAGCACAGCGTTGTATAAATAATAAAATAATAAAGGAAACAAAAGAAGCAGTCATTTTCGTAATACTAATGAGATAATATGTACGTTCGAGGAAATAAAACAAATCGGATAAAATATTTCCTTGATTCTTTGCTAAAAAATACCAGGGTCGAATTGATGAAATGTTCATCTGATAAAAAAGAAATCGTAAACTACTCGAGCGCGCATAAAATATAAGGATTCAGTGAAAAAACATTTTTTGTCTAAGACAGAAAAAACTCTGTAAAGAAGCACACACACAGATGATATATAAGTATAAAATTTTACCATAGTAAAAGCGTATAAACATTGCGTCGTGAAACAAAAACAAAAATATGAAATACTGCGAAAGTTCGAAAAAAATAAATAAATAAACGAAGTATGCGACAAAAACAACTTAGCGAAACGATATGAAAAAAGAAAATCGTAATGAGCGTAATTTTAAATTTGTATATATAATTGATATTAAAAATAAAGATATGTAAGCATTACTATAAACACGAGACACTTCTTAGATGTCTGTAAAAAAAAGAGACGTTCTTCCGTTTATCGCATAAACATTTCTCTTTTTATTTCAACCTTATTTTTATATTTTATTATACGTTTAGATATGCTAAGAAAAATTTTGGTTTTATGGATTACATTACAAAAATATCAGAAATTAATTTGATGAATGTCCTGTTATTTTACAAAGTTAATATTAAAATTATTTACAGTTATTATAAATGTAATTAAAATGTATGCCAGTCATTTAAAAAAAAAGTATGAAACAATAATTTTGTTTTGATAAAAGAAAGGAATTGGATGAATAAATAAACAACCGTAAAATGTGTTATGTTTATTAATTTTTTTTTACTTTGAGTAAACTCAAACCTTTATTCCGTTTGTTCATATGAAGCTCCCATTTGTATAATTTTTGTATTCGCTATTATTTTAAATAGTTTTGCCTGCGCGTACACAGTGTGTTTAATATGACAAAGGTTGCAAAAATTGGTTCTCTAAGTCTCGCAAAATCTCGTCAATCAACATAATAATTATATGCGTCTACGACGGTATAAAAGATCACCCAAGTTTTTCCTCCTCTTCTCATCTAACAATTTTATTTTCATTTACCTTCCCTTAACTTTTTTCTCATTTACTTCTTCTCTTATTTCGCATTGACGCACTTTACATGTGTTTTAATATAACCTTGCTTGTCTACTTAAATATTTTTTTTTATGACACTCTTACGATCGACGAGTACATCGCAAAAGCATATAGCGCACAAGGGCAGTACTTTGCTTTTTAGAAGAAAAGAGAATATTTCTTAAAGTTTTTTATTTTCATGAATTCTCAACTTATTCCATTAAAAGTTTTTGAACATTCATAAAAAAGTAAGAAAAAATTTATTATTAAAAAATTTTTATGTATCACGTACAAAATGAGGATAGAATAAATTGAAAATACAAATGTGGCGTAACTTACAGAGATTCATTATTTTATTATTAAAAGACCATGCGCCATAATTTTTCTAATAACCTATTTAAAGGGAGAATGTTAAATTCGTAAATGTTTCAATTTTACAATTTATAATTTTTTTTTTATGTCATAGAGAATTTTAGAACTTTTAAATAAAGTAGCATAAGCATAAATAATTTGTTGAAGTTAGGAAGTCTTTATCAGTATTAATTTATTTTTTAATTATGATTTCTTTTTTAATCTTAATTTCTTTTTAATTTTTATTTTGATTACTAAATTTATTTCAATTCAAAATACCAATCAATCATAAATTATTTCTTGTACATATTTAAATCAATGCAAGTCCAAATCGTTACTATTGGATCCAATTGTTATTAAATTTGATTAAAATTATTAATTGAATTAGTTTCAAGATTATATATACTTTCAAAATAACCTTAAATAAAATTAATATTGCCAAATTAAGTATTAAAACTTCAGACCTTACGATGGGCCTTTCTTTTATTTTCCATCAAACTTATACTTCAAAACATTTAGCGTATCTTAATGTGTATTATTAACTGACAAAGCAATAATATACTTTTTAACGAACTCCCTTTGCTTCATACATCTAAAATGCAAGTATCGCTTTTACAGAGTGTTATAACGATGACGATATTTTTCGAGTATGTGTCAACTACGTAGCTACAATAAGTTACGATAGTCCGAAGTTATAAATCATTGATATCTATATACGTAGATAAAAAAAAGAAGAGGATTGTTCGACGGAAGCTTGAGTGTCCATTGGTAAACCATAAAAATGTTTATGGATGTATTCAAAACAGAGCAAACTTCTTTTCGCGCGCGTGAACTTCCGTCGTGTTCTATTTTTTTTTTATTTTCAAAAACGAAAAACAGAAATTTTACAACGCCGTTACTTTGCTAAGTATGTTTTTTTTTTATTTTTGTTTCTTTTCTATTTGCGCAAACGACAAATGCAACAATCAATGTCTATGTTTTTTAAATGCATTACTTTTTGAGTTCTCTTTTAAATTTTTACAATTAAATTTTCTATAAATCACTGTCTTCTTAAGTTATATATTACGTAAAAAGTAATTATATTTTAAAATGAAACCTCAATATTAATTAATTTAAATGATAAATTATTTTATTTGAGTTTTTTTCGAGTGTTTTATTTATATAGGATCTTTTCTTTTTAGCAATTATTTTATATAAAAGAGTACAATGATAACTCAATTTTAATTGCAAAAATTTTAAAGAGCTTGATAGTCTATCATTTGCTTGCCCTTTCAGCTTTTTGACTTTGCACACATTTAATATATGCTCGTATAAAAGTGCAATCGTGTATAATTGTAGGAATGCTAACCTTTTATTTAAACCCCTTTTGTATATTATCTTACAAAATGAAGCGTGCATTATTCGAGTTTGCCCTGCTGGCAAAGTGTACATTTATATTTATTCCAATATGTCGATCTCTCGCTTGCGAACAGTCGGTTTTTAGGCACACGTCAAAGTCGTAACACAACATCGAAATTGATTTTATTTTTGTGCTTTTTCTTATTTTGGTTCTAGATTGAATATAGTTATATGAGATTCCTTCATCAAACAATTTTTAACTAGTGATGTAACTTTAACAATATTTTTCATAAATTAATTATCCTAATGACACATTTATTCCTAATTGAAATTTTTCCTTTGCTAATCTGGAAAGAATCGCATGATTAAAAAAAAAAAAAAATAGTACTGGTTTTACAATTCCATTTTTTTAACGATATCAATTGATTATCTTGACTAGATGATTTTATGTGTAACAAATTCAGTTTTTAAATAAAATAATAAATATGAATCTTTTGAAACAGTTCAAAAAGCAAATTAATTTACTAATTTCAACATTTTCCTTGGTTACTTGTCCTACTTAATTAGTAAATTCAGCCTAATTTAATACGAAACAGTATAAGAGATGTGATCTTATGAAAAGTTTTGGTATTACAATTTCCTTCCTAAACAGTCAAGTACAATCAATTCGATTAAAAATTGTCGTAATTTATTCAGTGGAGCTTAATCAATATAAATAACAATTACAATCAATATAAAATGTTTCTGATCTAACAAATAAATAAAAAAAATTCTCAATTCGGCTATTTAAAAAATATAAAAACAGCCAACGCACATTTTATGGCGAAAAACGCGTGTACACAACACTCGCGATGCTCTCGATGAAAATTGCACCTCTACTACAATATAGCACAGACGGCATTAAACACATACAAGACTCACATAGCCTGCCTACATCAATTATATGTGCGATACGCAAGAGGTAGAAGAAAAAAGGAGGCCGGTTAATCGGCGTGCGCGCTCGACGTTTTTTCGATGCACTTATTAATAGTGTACGTAAGTATAAGCTATTATCAATGCGCATTTTGAAGTTTTTTTACTAAATGATATGAGATGAAAACAAATGAAAATTCTTTTAAGAGATAATTTTTTAAGACAATGTCGTTCTTTGTATAATGCAAGTTTTTAAACTTCAAATACTATAATAGGAAATTGTTAAAGTTTTTTAAAGTAAATTTAAAATACTTAATCTTTTGCGTGTTACATTATTTTGTTTAAAAATTATATATTTTTTATAATATGATACGTGATAATAAAAATGTAATCAATTTAATAGATTAATAAATATTTAATAAATTTTTTCAAAAACGTTTTTGTTGAAATGAAATTTTGCACCGAAAAATGTCGATTTCTCAAACGCCTATGAGATGGACAGAAATCAATTCAATTTTAGTTTGCATCGGTATCACTATAATTTTAATAATTACGATGAGAAACTAGACTATTTCTTATTATCATGAAGTTTTCTTACTAAAGCCTATCGCATGCAGATAAATAATTGAGTAATAAAATATACACACTGTTTAGATTTCATCGATAAATATTAATTGTTTGAGTATAGATTCAATATTTTAATCAATAATTTTTCTTTAAAAATTCAGGAAATGACTTACTTCTATGACTTTTAAAAAACAAAAAGCTTAAGCTATTCAGTGTCACATTTCATTCTAAACAATTTATTGTTTTCTACCTTGGTTCAATGCTCGTGAAATACAGCAGTTTATTATAGTGTTGCGGTTTTTTTAAATCTTCATACAAACATTGATTCGCTCAAACAAAATGTAAATTGAAATAAAACTCACATAAGCTATTGGCAATAATAATCTTCTAGAATTAGAAAAAAAGTTAGCTTACGATTTCAACTATTTCTCTCTTGGTCATAAAAAAATTTACTCAATGACAAATGATTATTCATTACGCGTATTCATTACACTAACATTTTATAAATCAAATAAATTGTTTATCGATACGCTTTATTAATTTTAACAAAGCAGTGAATACTCAATATAATACGCATACACATAACTTAACCACTTGTACATTTAGCATTCCTCAACGATGAATTAAAATGCTTCGACGTTATAACGCATACACAACTGTACGTAAGAAGAAAAAATTCAATTCGCTTCGATTGGCTTAGTAGTACATCGCTACGTAATAATCACATCTTGTCGTGTATACAACGAAAATTCGTTATCACAATGCAACGTTTGAAAAATTGACAAGTCGTACAAAAACACCGCGCGTGTATGTATAAAAAACGTCTAATGTATACGCTGCCTTCAATACATGTTATATATTTATATTATATATACCTATCATAACTGAATCCTAAAGCTAAAATCACGCTGAGCGGTGAGCGGAAAACGGTACTTGAACTCGAACCACAGTTATAAGTGAAACAGAAAAAATTCATTCCGTGTAGCTCCTTTTCGCTCGAATCCGCCGATTATTCATTCACCGACTTGCGCCTCGTTGCGATTTCAGCTTGAAGCTTACATATGCTGCGCCGGCGAAATTTCATATTCTCGCACGCATAAGCCACAAACGCGTGGGAGCGGCTATATAGGCGAAAGCGCGCGCGCAACGTCGAGATGTTACATAGGCATCGCGTGACAATGATACAGAGATGAGAGAGGAAATGAGGATGGATGGAGGCTGAGAATTGTTATGCTCGAACCTTTTCTGTCTTTATCAAATTTGAGAATTAGTTTTTGAAATTCATTGATTTATTAAATTTTCTTCGTTTAAGAAGTCATTTGGCTAAATTCGTTCAATGTTAATGCATTAGATAGATTTCGAATTTTTTTCAGGTAAATAATAGTGTGATTTATAAATTAAGTGAAATTTAATTGATAATTCATGAATTAAAATAAAAAATTCTTGTTATAAGCTGAATTTAAAAACAAAAAAATAATAATTTTAGACAAAAAAGATTTTAGTCATGAAAATACCGATGTAATTATAAAAACCTTAGATCATAAAGTAACAATTTTAATCAAAATGAAGAGTCAACAACATTTTTGATTAATCAGCAATATGTGCATTGACTAAATCATGTATGTAGGTATCTTTGCTTTATTCTCTATTAATTTAGTTTTTAAGACATACACTTATAATACAACCAAAAAAACAAACGTTTGATAAAAAAAAAATAAATTCTTTGGACGAATGATTAGATCAGGCTAAAATCTCATCAACAAATATTGTAAAAGTATTAATGCATCGTGACTCATACGTCGGCAAGCAATGGCCTTCTTTTAGTTCGGTGAAAAACTATCTCTCTAGGACCCTCGACTCCATTCCTAGACAATCAAGATAAAGAAAGACAGAGGCGGAGAGTGAAAAGAGAAAGGAAAGAAAGAAGCCAGGCTCCAGCTATATATGGCCACTTGTGCGTGGACTTGTCGAATCGGCTTCGCGTGCGCACTGTACACACACTCACACTCACACATATAGATAGCTATATTGTTCCTCCTCTATCGCTCACAAAGTTGTTTCTCTTCCTTGCGCCTCACACTAACGAAAAAAGTATGTCATGCAGAGAGCAGCCCCAGAGAGATGCGCATATTTTTTATGTTTTGCTTTCGTTCTTTTCTCTTTCCTTTTTTTGTTGTTTTTTTCCTTTTTTTAATGTACGGAATCATCACGGCAGACGCGTGAGTATCAGCACCCTAGCAAATGCAGCCACCCTCGCCCTCGGACTCGCCTCCGTTTTGCATCATCGACTGGTTCTGCAGGTCAACGGCTGTGTTGGTTTTTGCAATTGCATGTGTTAAGGGACAATGAATTTTTTTGACACAGTTGTATTGCGGATATTTATGAATTTTTTTCCACGCATTGATTGCTTTATGTTTTATTAACTTTGTTAGATTCTAAATATTTTTTAATTTCTTGAAGTAAAATTTTAGGCACATTAAAGTTTAAATGAAGAATAATTTATAATATTAAAAAATATTATAAATATAATTAATTTTTACTACCAGAAAAGTTTAAAGCTAAAGAAAAGTTATTAAAGTTTTACTACAAGAAATTAAAAAAATATAGATTTAATTATTTTAAATTATTTATCAAAAATAACGGAAAAAGTATGCACAGTTTACATAAAAAATATGAATATGTAAATTTGAAATCTACAAATAAAATGGAGCATTCTATATTTGTTAGCAAAAACTAGTTTAAATAAAATCAGGTCTATCAATGGAAAAACCTAAACTTAAAATTTCAGCAAGCTGTAATAATTCATATTTACATTTTAACGTAAAATACTGTATTCCACTTATTCATATTATCAAAATACAGTGAATAGGGAAAAATTATACATCATTTTCTGTGGGTCAAGAATAATTATTTATAAATATATGTAATAAGTACATTACGTAAATTGTATTTCAACAGATATTATACATTACTAACTTATATTAGCTGTAAATTAACGTAAAATTATTGCGTAATATCTTGAATCATTTTCGATGAATATAATACACGAGTATACCTATATCACGTATATTCATATATAATTTTTCCCACGAGAAGGAAAAACAGATTTGGACAAAAGTCTTAAAAATTATTATTTCGTTGTTTTTAAATTGAAAATAAGTCATTGTTAAGTCAACAATAATTTTAAAAATTGTTATTATTAAAAATGTAAAATAATAATGTTTTAAAATAATTATAGACTTGTTTTTTAAAAAAAAGTAACGTTATTGTACAAGATAAGTAGTTTATCAAAGTCGTTAAAATATTGCCGGTATACTGTAGATAAACGATATTTAAAAAGTTTAATGCTCAATGCTGTTTAAAAAAATGTAAATACAGAAAACTCTTTCAAAAATTGATAATTTTTAGAATTAAGTATATTTTTAATCACTGCACGAGGAAAAATAATAAAAAATAAAGTTTATTGACTTTGTAGTCGCAAAATGTTTGATAATTAAAATCGGGGCGCAAATTTTAACATAAAATAAGATAACATTCATGCTATTTAAGCGAAAATATTTTTCACATCGATGACCAAAAGCTATATTTTTCTTTTCTTAAGTGACGCTATAATTCATCGAAATATTATCGTAAAATATTTATTGCATTTTTTCCTTTTTTTTACTTAATTAATCGAATTCTGCAATGTAACTAAAGAACCCATTATATATATTGGACGAGTATTACTTTAAAAAAATAAAAATTCTGTCACATGTGAATGTATCAAATATTTCGTTCACGTGATTCAATACGTGCGACATGTGAAAAAGCTTTTATAAAACGTACATATATAAAATATCTCGATAAAAAATAGGACGGAACGTACACGTTTCTTTCTTCTTTTTTGCAAATATCGATTCACGTAGAAAAAATATTTTTTTACATACGAAATTTATACTTTCGAGTTTTTGCACGAATGAAATAAAAAGCAATTGATATTTATCGTTTTTTTAAGAAGGTTAATTTTTAGAGATTAATAAAACAGTTATTTGTAATATCGATGTTACAATTGAGACATTCAATGGAGAAAAAGTCCTATAGACAATGTACATTAAATAGACTACATGACTTTTCCCTATCTAATGTCTTAATTGTAATAATATATTAAATAAAAGATTTTAACTTTAATTTATTTCAAATAATCTAAATAACTATTGCTGCTTACTTTTTAAATATTTTTTCTCAATTCATGTTAATATAACAATTTTTTATTTGACTGTGCAAGAAACTGAAAGTTTTCTGTTGTACTTGATGTATGGGGCAAATACTGAATAAAATAACAATATTAGAAAGCCAAATATTTAAAATAATAGTAAAAAGAATTAAATGTGCATCGAAAAAAATTGAGTGCGACAAATTAAAACATGCCGGCATATTCAAATTTTATATATATAAATTAAAAGATTACAAGTGATAATACTTATCCATACAATGTAAAAGATAATTAATATATAAATATACTTAAATAATTCAAGTAGCTAAAAAACTTAGTCTTTACCCAATTTCATGATTGATATATACAAATTATAATATAATTTATCCTCATCCTTTTTTTTAATTCAATATGATCGTCTAAATAATTTTAGTACGTTTTACAATAAAAAAAATTATCTATGTCACCCCGAGAAGCTTAGGTTAGCGACATTAATTATTCTAACAAAAATTAACTGTGTAACTTCTAATTCGTATCTGTGACTTCAAAATCCTATAACGATATCGAACCACTCAAAATGAAGTGAGCCTCAATATCGATAATAAATGCACCTGCTTCTGTTTTATTGCTACAAGTGTATCGCGAATTCGTGTTTATTTTTATTTATTTAAAAAAATGATCATTGACAACGCTCTTGCTTGATCAATTGATAGTCAGTGAAAATCTTATGCTTCAAGGAACTTACCAACGACAAAGCGATATAATATACACACGATGAGCAAAGATGAATTTTACGTGATTTGACTTTCAGTGTTAGAAAAAAGATTACCGGTGAATTGATTGATCGATTATCAATTGTTTGAACTTAACGTTTTGGCAATCAGTGCATTCATTTCTTGAATTCAGTTTGAAACACACAGTTTTTTTTTGTAAGTCTGTCAATTGCATTTTTTTTTTTTAGTCGAGTGTCTCGCGCATTTAAACGCAAACAGCCAGTGTCGGTCTAACATGCACAATTGCTTTCCGAGGAATTGAGTTCAATCGGTGTATCCTTCAGTACTACTTCTTGCACTACGATAGATAACACAACACATTGAGGTGTTACAAAAATCATTAAGGAAAATATAAAGAAATATAAATAAAGCAAAAATTAAATAAAAATAATTCAAATTAATAAAAATAAGAAAAAATGAACAAATGAGATCAATAAGAGTCAGGAAATTTCATGCAACATTTTAAATTTGTATATCATATAAATTGGAAAAAGGATACTGTCTTCTGGTGGCTTATTTTCAGTAGAGTCCATGCCAGGTAAGGCAGCTGCTACTCTTCTAAACAGCTGCAAAAAAAATGTTATCAATATTATAATCCATGTTTATTTCATGAAAAAAAAATCATATAAGAAACTAATAAGTTTAGTTAAAAAAAATTAAATAAAGTAGGAAATTATAATTTTTTAACAAAACTAACTTCAATTTCGGAAATAAAAAAATAAGTTTTTAAGTTTTACCTGCTTAACGTTATAACCAGCCTTAGCACTAGTTTCAATGAACATAACATTCAATTCTTTAGCTTTTCGTTCGCCTTCCTCGGTCGAAACTTGACGCTTATCGCTAAGGTCCGTTTTGTTTCCAACGAGCATGATAATGACATCGCTACCCCTTTCTGTCCGCACATCGTCGATCCACTTCGATGTTTGATGAAAAGAGTTTGCATCTATAAAGAGATAACACTTAATTAAACGACAATTCAAATTTACAATTGTTATCATCTGCTCCAATTCAAATCGCGAGATATCGTTGTTTACATTAAGTGTATATATATAAAATTTTAGGCAAATGTACAATCGTGAATTTTAAATATTTTTTGAAAAATATTAATCTCTTTTTTTATTAATTTTCATATTGTGTATAATAAAGAAGCTTTTAATTTAAAGCTTTTTATAAGTGAAAATTTTGTAAAAACTTTAAATTGTAAATTAAGTATAATAAAGAGTTGTAAATTACTGAGTTGTAAATTACTACACTATAATAATAACTACAGGTTACAGTATAGAAATTCAAAAATGTTGATCACAATACTGATGATATTCCTAATGATGCTTATAAAAAATAATAAATCTTACTAGTAATGTCATAAACAACAACCGCAACAGTTGAGTCTCTGATATAGCTGGGAATTAATGAACGAAAACGCTCTTGCCCAGCTGTATCCCAGAGTTGCAGTCTTACAGTTCTGTCTTCTAGATACATGGTCTTACTTAAAAAATCTATACCTATTGTTGCCTGTAAAAAAAACAATACAATTAGAAATTTTAAAATATAACAGAATCTAAAATTTAATATTGCA
>JAPYZA010008924.1:0-12257 GCA_030522685.1 Eupelmus azureus | reverse complement strand
TAACATTAGACTTTTAAAGTAAGAAAGACGTAAGAGTGCCGGAGATGGAAAACGCGCTTCGAGCTTATCGCAGCTCGAGTCTGCGCGCATACATGCATGTATAGGTATATTCGAACGCAGATCCCCGAAACGCGCAATGTTTTCACGGAATATTTTAACAACATTGTTTCCTTTGTTCTCCGAAGTGTTAATCTTTACTGGTTACAAAATTTTCCAAGCATTATACTCTGCAAACGAATAATAAACATAAAGTAAATTCGAAGCAGTATACAACGTCAACCACCAATAAACCCTATCTACAATTTGCCCACAGGAGCAGATTCCGAGCGGGCCCGACGCGCAAGCTGCGCCGCCGAGCCGTCCTAAAAAACGGCGAGTGCAACGTCCTCCAGTCCCGCATCTCCCGTCGCTCGCTGCGCTTCCTCCAGGACATCTTCACGACCCTCGTCGACACCCAGTGGCGCTGGACCCTCCTCTGCTTCGCCCTCAGCTTCGTCCTCTCCTGGCTGGTGTTCGCCGGCATGTGGTGGCTCATCGCCTTCACCCACGGCGACTTCGACCCGCGCCACGTCGTCGAGGAGGGCTGGCGGCCCTGCGTCAACGAGCTGCACAGCTTCACCAGCTGCTTCCTCTTCTCCATCGAGACGCAGCACACTATTGGCTACGGGGGTAGGGCCACCACCGAGGAGTGCCCCGAGGCCATTTTCGTCATGTGCATACAGAGCATCTCGGGGGTGATGATACAGGCGTTCATGGTGGGGATAGTCTTCGCGAAGATGTCGAGGCCGAAGCAGCGCACCCAGACGCTGCTGTTCTCGAAGCAGGCGGTCATCTGCCAGCGCGACGGCGAGCTCTGTTTGATGTTCCGGGTGGGCGACATGCGCAAGAGCCACATCATCGGGGCGACGGTCAGGGCCCAGCTCATCAGATCGCGCACCACCAAAGAAGGTGAAATCCTGCCTCACAATCAGTACGAGCTCCAGGTGGGCGCGGACGGCCAGACCGAGAGCCTCTTCTTCATCTGGCCGTGCACCGTCGTCCACAAAATGGACGCCCAGTCGCCGTTCTACAACATGTCGGCCGAGGACATGCTGACCGAGCGCTTCGAGCTTGTGGTTATACTCGAGGGCACGATCGAGTCCACCGGCCAGACCACCCAGGCCAGGTCGTCCTACCTGCCCCAGGAGGTGCTCTGGGGCCACAGGTTCGAGCCGATGGTCAGTTACTCGAAGGAGAGGCAGGGCTACGAGGTGGATTACTCGCTTTTCAACAGTACGGTACAGGTAGACACGCCGCTGTGCTCTGGTAGGGAGCTCGCCGAGTTCTACAGGCTTCAGGACGAGCTGAGACACCAGACTTCTCCAGGTAGGGTTTGATTGTTTTTTACGAGCACGATTGCTGCACGATGGTTGGCTTTTTGCTATGCGCGAGCTTTTAGTAATATCGCACTTGCCTTCCTTTATTCCACGAGAACGCTCTTTTTGTATCGCATTTATTTTAGTGCTTCGACTTTGAACTTGAAACTGTTTCGAATTGTTATCTATCTGTGCATTTTTCCAAAGCCATATCTAGATATTTCTACAGCTTTTAGTAAAAAGTCTTAGTAAACGATAAACCAAACGCACGTTGCAATATTCCGCTTGCACACTAACCCATCCCTACGAGCTTGCAAGCTTGAATGTGAGCTTTGGCAGCGAGGTTGGGTACAAGGTGCTGACTCGGCCATTGTAATCGTTTTCCGGTGCTGGCGCGCGCTGCAGACGGCCTGCTGATGAGAAAGATACCCAGCGGGCCCGGCTTGTCCGAGTCCGGGACACTGGGCCACCTGACGCTTCCCATGTCGTCGCCGTCCATCCTGAGCCAGCAGCAGAGCTCGGCGAGGCTGCAGATCGACATGGCCCACATCGATCAGAGCCCCGAATAGAGCGAATGGAAACGTAAACTGTCTAATTTCTTTCTATGCTGCGTGTAATCGTTGTGGATTCGTTTATGCGTGCCTGATGTCAGTTTTAAGATACTTTGTATATCTTAAAAGGCTTTTTAACTATAATGGAATGACGAAAAATTCGTCATTTAATTACTGGTGTACATCGTGGGTTTAATCACTATTTAAAAGATCAATTCATTAAAAATTTTGGTTATGGTAATGAATAAGAATGTAAAAACAAATGGTCTCTCGTAATTCATGGTTATTGTCTTGTGGTGTACTGTTGGAGTAACGTCTGGTCTAATGATTAAGAGCGTGCATGCCGGGTGTAATTACATAACAATAATCAAGCCGAAAAATCCAGGAAAAAGAAAAAAATCGTTGCTTTGCAGGTTTCTCTCTAGACCCCGAGGAAGTAGCAGCGGTGGTCCCCTCAGACTCGATGCCGCAGCACCTCTACCAGTCTTCCAGCTGCCGACACTGTCAGCTTCTGCAGCCAAGCCAGCTTCAGGTCGCTCTACAGCAACAGCAACATCAGCCCTGCAACTACTCCGACTGCGCAGGACCACCGCCGTACGCCAGATCCGGACTCGCGGCCATCGAGCTCGACGACGAGGACAAACGGTACCAGCAGCCAGCCGCCGTCAACCTGGACAAGCTCGAGCGGCTGCAGCAGGCCTCGCGCTCCTTGAACAGCTCGAGGCGCAGGCTGTGCTGCAACGGCGGCTCCAGCTACGTCGTGCGCTCCTGCCAGGACCTGCAGCCGCGCTCGCTGGAGGCCGGCTCGAAGAAGTACCTGCTGCTGGCGCTCGAGCGCTCCGAGAGCAACGGCGCCCTCTCCTCCAACTCCTACCCTGGCGAGCGCTTCGAGAGGAGCACGACGACGCAGTCTCGCCGACGGCACACCGCCAGTAAGGACCGATTAAGCTCGCTGCGCGCTAGTAGTAGGAGCTCAAGCAGAGAGAACAAGAGCCCGGCTCGAAGGCCAAGCAAGGAGCAGCTGCAGGAGATCGTCGTGCACGCGGCTGGCCCGGAGAAGCCCAAGCCGAGGAAGAGGAAGAGCTACGAGAACGCGCAGCTGCAGGATCTGGTGCCGCGAGCGGCTCCGGCTAGCTTGAGTAGCAGCAGCGATGCCAGCTGCTGCAGCGGCGCTGCGAGTTCTTCTGAGAGCGAGACCGTGGTTGGCAAGCTGGGGGAACAGGAGGCGCTTCTTCCGAGCCCGGTTGCGTTTACCAACGTCTGACCAAAGTTGTACGAGCTGGGGGAAGTGCTCGTTTCGTTTTCTTTCTTTCGAAATTGTACTTGCACTTATCGGGGAAATTAGAGGATTTGTTAGTCTTTTTTTAAGATCGGTTGAACGATTGTGGAAATACAAATCAATTGATTGGTAAAATTAGCTTTTGATGAATTTTATTGCGGCTGCGCGCACTCAGTTTCTACTCTTGTAATGGACACTTCCTCATACCAAGTAGGAATATATAAGTATTGTTATTAGTCATATAAAGAGTCTCTAGAGTTAACTTATCATATTTTCATTCCGCAAATCGCAACAACTAATGTCCTGGTGAAAATTCTTCGCCTGCCAATTCTTTCTGAATCTTCACGAGTCTTCCAACGTTTTTGTATGAAAAATTTTGGATATTAAACGAATTTTCACGGATGAATAGTGGCAATTTTACACTTGTTAGGTTTTATAATTATGAAAAGGCTGTGCTAATTATATATTTAAATACGTTCAAACTTACTTTTTCACCAGGACACTTTGGAAGAAGCATTGATATCGTTACGCTCGGACGACAAAATTTTTATTTCTATACTAATGGTAAGAACAGATTTTAACAAGAATTTTCTTTATCACCACCGATGTCGATTCGTCCTATCGGGACAACTAATCGAGAAAATTTTAAATATTACGATTAGAGCGAACGATTATTTTCAAACATAAACTTTTACCTATTTTTTTTTATAAGATAAGTATTTCAAAAGCGATTCTTAGATATAATAAAACGCGTCTTGCGATACACGTTGTCAATAGTACGATCTAAGAGTGAGTATTTGTTTTTTTTTTTATTGTTTAGAAGGAAAAACTGACAATAAAAGTGACAATCGTATATAGTTACATATCTAGCTAGAAAGTTGCGCCGAGGACTGCAGGTCGGTCCGGTGCATTCGATTGCTTGTAGCAATCTCGCAAAGATAACATTGTAATTGTTGCCTTTTTACAAATGCAAATATATTGTATTACGCCGAAAGCGTAGATGTAATTTATGCGCGGCTTCAACAAGTCTGCTATGAAAAATCAAATAAAAATGTTGATAAAAAATTATTCCATTTAACAATGTCTAGCTTTTTGAGGCACTTGTTATAACTTTTGTCCCCATCAAAGTATTGTTCACGACGTATATACATTTCATTATTATACAAAAATTGTATTCTTTTAGACTGTACGTGTACATAGTTTCGAATGAGGAATAATAATGAAAAGCTAAAATGCATTATGCGCACGTTCACGTATAAGTTGTTTTCTCAAACAGCCGGATGATCGCAGGACGACGACGTTTCCCGGTTGGGAGAAAAAGCACACCAAGAGCGATCGGTTTTAATATTAAAAAAGAAATTGTATAAAAAATAAAATATGCGCTATTTTGATAATCTACGAAGAAGTTATAATAAAAATTCGAAATTAAATAAATAATTTTCAAGTTACTTTACACAATCGTGCATTACGTTATTTCAAGCATTATCCTGTACTTATTCTGACAAAGAAAGAAATGACGATCCTCCAGTCAGCATCTAACCTTTTTAGCTAAGTAAGTATATTTTTCATTGATTCGTCGCGCGTATAAAATAAGCCATCTGCATTTATGCTTATTCGACACTGTCGAATTCGCCGAGTTCACAGTCGGCAAACACTTAGTGGTCAATAAGGAGCAGCGCAAATGCCTTGTCCGATGCATCTTGTTAAAAATTTTCAAAAGAAGTGTTCAAAATAAGCAATTTTTCTCCAGAATAAACTAGTGTTTACAAAATTAAATTAATTTAATGAAAAGTGATGAGTCGAAAGAAGGAAGAAGACGAGCAGGTGTTGTTCCAGCCGGACAAGATGACGTCGCGGAGTAGGATGATAGTCCTGGGCTCGCTGAACTTGATGAAACGCGGGCATGTCGAGCTGCTGATCGCCTTGCTCGTCGGCGGCCTGATAGTAACGGCCTTCTTCGCCCTTGCCCTAATACCGGTTTTTCTGCCGCGCAGATATGAGAATCTGTGTAACCGTTTCTCTCAACGGTTTGTACTTTTTCTACCTTACGTTATCTTATCTACATCTCTGCTTACCT
Organism: Eupelmus azureus; assembly: GCA_030522685.1. Taxonomy (NCBI): domain Eukaryota; kingdom Metazoa; phylum Arthropoda; class Insecta; order Hymenoptera; family Eupelmidae; genus Eupelmus; species Eupelmus azureus. Next base: position 6,995 of record JAPYZA010008924.1, on the reverse strand, counting down.
ATATTATTTGCGCTCCATTTTTCGCAAGTTTCTTTTTTTTATGACGAGAAAAAGACTCGTGTTTGTTTTAATCTTTGTTTGATGATAATTAGTTTCGCACGCGCTTTAACGATACTTAACAACATTTTCCTAGTGTAAATTTCGATAAATAAAGCGACGTGATGTTTTTGTACGCCATTCTTTCAAATGATAAATATAAAATCATTTTTTACATAAGTATAATTTTTATTAACCTTTTTTCATGTCGCACTTTCACACTAGGTATCATAATGGAGCAGCTATGAATATATACTTCATCAAACATGAAAATCGAACTTGGACAGACAACGAATTATGCTACATCGAGACTGCTGCGCGCCATTATCCAGACTTTAACGTAGCGTAATATTGCCAATTTCAATTATAGTTTAAAAATATGCTTGGTTCATTTATCAATTTATTATTTTGTTTATTACAATAAACCATAGTACATTTGTCACTCTTACAAATCAACAAATAAAATTTTAATCATTTCTTCTTTAGATTTTAATGATTAATCTGGTAAATGAAAATTCAGAAGTCGAAAATAAATGGCAATTCTTTGACGAACTAATAGATCAAATGATGTTATCAAGCAAAAAAGATCTGATTTTATATAAGAATACGAATAATCAAGAAGCAAACTTAAGAGCCAAGCTTTCAGATCAAATCCCTAATGTTCGCAACATTGACATGAGCGTAAAAAGATTTTTCAGTAGGTAATAAGTCTTCATTTTTAAATTATCTATTAATTTTAATGTAAATTTATAATTGGAAGCAAGATTTTTTATTTGTACATTCCTAAGACAAAAATTCGTACTCTCTTATATAATAAAAGAATAAAATTTGAGTCGAAATTTAAAATTATAACATTTTAAATTAATGTTCAAACTTCATCTTCCATTCTACAAAAGAACACGAATTTTTATCCGGCGGATGCATATTAACGTAGTTATAATTAATTTAAGTACTTTAGTACTAAATTATCACCCTGTCAGAAAATAGACTTCTAGTATGTTTACATTAAATTTAATGTGTCATGTTTTAAAGTTATTTTTATTTCGACTTTTAAAGTAACGCGTTCATATTTGTAACAATTGTTTAAAAAACAATAGATCAAGAATGCTGAAAAAAATCAATGACTTAACCAGCGATAAAATCGAATTAGCTGCCAAATTTCAAATGATTTGGGATTGGCCTGGCATCAGTCTCGAGCCTTTTAAGATTCACCAACTGAAAAGTATTAACAAGTTTTTCAATAAGTATGCTTATTTTTTTACATCTTACATTTCAAATTAACCACGTTTGCCGAGCATAACATTTATTTTTCGCAGAGAAGTCGATGTATTTGCCAGTATTCAAATCGATGGTGACTTACAAGCTGCCAGTGTCCCCTGTCAGTCATTTATTGGCTATGTCATTGGTGAAATGGCAAAGTACAAAATTACAAACCGTCAAACTGTGTTGATGCACGCATTGACAAAATATTGCCAAAGGTAAATTAAATTATCAAATAATTTCTTATAGTTAGTTTGTTTTTTCATTAGACTTAGAAAATGTTATTTTATTTTTAGCAATAAAGGATGTGCTGGTGTGCGAATTATCGATCCCATTTTTGAAGGACCTCGTATTTTTACAACTTGCCCAACTGTTGATTCTATGTCATATTAGCATATTACTTAAGTATATAGATAGATATAGATCATTAACAGTATTTTTAATATTATACATATACTAATATTTATACAGATTTTATAATTATTGAATTATTTATATATTTATATACTAATTATTGTAAAATAAAAGCTATGACAATTTAAAAATTGGAATTACTCTCTCACGCCTTAGTTCAGATTTATTAGATTTTTTGACAATTTCAGACATGTACCAAACTCAAAAAGATAATGGCGCTTACTTGTTACATTGTTACATAAAAAAACAGTTTCGGCATAACCGCGTTTATTACTACCATAATAATAAATTTTGTAATGTAAAAATAAAAATTGAACTGAAGAAGAGATAGATTAACTTGGAGAAAATGATCGGGAGGTCTAGGAAAAGAAGCAACGGTCACAACAACCTAGTCAGAAATGATTTGCACAAAAGAAAAAGCGGCAGTATAACCTAAAGACTTTATTGAGCAGATAATGTTTTGTCGAATTTCTAGCGCTTTGGGAGGCTGGCCTGCGATATATGCAGCTCTGAAATGATGGGCAGTGCCGTTTACGTCATGATAGTTGGTCTCATTGGAACAGTTAGTATAAGTAATTTAAATTAGCGGGCACGGGCCAGTGAATTTAAACTTCTTTTTATTAAATATTACACTGAATGTAAATTCAGTTAACTAAACTATTAAATTTATTGTCTTTTGTATTTTTTAATAATGCTAATTGCAGCATAACTTGGATCATAAACACGTGTATTTCATTATTATAGTCTATTGTTCGGAAACATTGTGGTTTCCTTATTCAGGACTTAATTAAGTTTTTTTAAATTAGATTCTTTTCTAATTTTTTAAAACAAAAACTTATGTATGAAAATATAATTTCTGTTTTCAATTAACTATTTATAATGATAAAACAGTGAAATAAAGAATGATTTATACTATTTCTCTAAAATACGCGAATAGAACTACATCATTAACGAAACTTCAACATTTATAACAATGCTCGAAGTTCAAATTGTTCTTTAGCAAGATTTGTAAAAATAGTTAGGTTGCATAAGAGCCACTCTTTATGAGAGTTTTCCCATCCCATGTGACATTGACTGTGTAACTAATGAGTATTGCTCTGAAAATATTATTGTAGATATATGACGCATTTGGCAGCAAACTTTGCGCCTCGGCCGTTAATTCACTGGTCTGTACCGTGTAAAAAAATTGTCGATGACTCGATGAGAGCGAGGATTTACGGTATAATTCGTTAGTTTGTTTGACATTTGCAGGCGGTTACGGCTTTCGATGTGATTCGCATAATGAATTGTAAATCGCTGCCATCTTCAAGATCTAGGGGACGAAGTGTTGGTAAAAAATTCTTTTTAAGTTAAATTTCTGGCCAATAACACGTGTCGATTATTTATATTAAGAATTTACGTTGAAAGACTAATTAAGCTCTGTATGTTTTCATTATCGAGTACACACTATATAGAAAGATTTTTAATAACAGAAGCATACATGTTTAAGATTTATTTGTAATGTTAAAAAAAATTTGTTGTACATGTTACATTTTTATTTACGAACAGTACCGGCAGAACTGGAGAGAGATTTGAAGTTGATAACCTCGATACTCGGCGTGGAACATTACACGTTAATCATGCTTGGAGCAATAACAGTGCGTTATAATTATTATTTACTTCACCTGTGCCCACATGCATCGCTCTTTGTACTCGCATATTAGATGAAATATTTCATGACGGACTTGCATTTACTGCACGATAATGAATTATTCGAATGTCAGTGAATAAAGCACTATATTTTATCCTATTACGATGTCAGTAGGCAAAAAAAAAAATTACCTTGCAATAAATGTTTTGAGAAGTAAAATAAATTAAGCTATGAGTTTAGCGAATTCGGTAACTTTAAAAGAAAGTCTTCGTTTTTGTAGATATACAGATATAGTTTATCCGAGTTTTTTTCTTGTAATAATAATAATACTAAAAAAGTTTTTTTCATTAAATTAACTTGTTTATATATCTTATTGCAAAGATAATTGGTAAAACAAATTAATATTTAGTAAAAAAGAAGTATTTTGTGAAAACACCTCTCATCAAATATTAACGAAAAAAATCTACTCATTATTATTAAATTCACATTTGCAAATGAATATTGCAAAAAAATGTATACTTTTTATTTAGTAACCTTTAATATCCACTTCCGTAAATTTCATTTTTTTAACCGCATTCAGAAAAAACGTGTTTAAAGCTTCATTTTTGTAGAAATTTAAAAGTAAATTTATCTCTTGAAATAGCTGTAATTCAATTTTCACGTAATTTTGCATTGTAATACTTTAAAAAAACTTTTAACTTCCCTAAAAACTTTTGAAATATAACAAAAATAATATTTTTGTTTTTTTTTGACCAAGAAAAAAATGTACAAAAGAAATAATAATAGTTTGCAAATAGATTTTTCCAATATAAAAGTTTGAAACCATAAATTCAATATTGAAATGAGGATTTGCAAACAAATTTTATTACTCAAATAAAAGCATCAAAGCTCTCAAAACAAAGTCAGTGAACAAATAAAATTTCTATAGCAAGTAGCACATTAAATTAACATCGTAGCCCATTTACTGTGTAAAAAAATAAACATTTTATTTTTAGCAAGTTGGTTTTATTTTGAAACGAGTAATAACGAAAACGGCATACTGCGTCTTCTATTTTTAAAATTTCAGAACTTGCATAATGAAAAAAAAATCGAACAGTAAATTCAAAGACGAAAACATGTTAAAAAATATCTGAGCCGCATGAGTAACTTTGTAAATCGATAATATACAAACGTTACGTAATTAGATTATTATTTAAATAAAAAAAGCTCAACTTTGTAGCAGTAAAATAGAATGGACTTTACACGTGTTTAATTTGCAAGAGTTAAAATTTTTAACTTTTCGCTAACTGCAAATAATATTCCGCAAATAAGTAAACTATGTTTTTACATAAAGTAAATTAAAGTAAAGCTCTTTTACTATTTGCCATTTATATTTTTAACAGATAAGAAAAAACTATTGATTATTTTTTTGATACAGAAAAAAATTGTTTATAAACTTACTTTAGTCAATTTTGTCAAAGTATTAACTTTAATTATACTAAATTCTGCGAAGTTTTGATCATCTTTGTTAAAGCTTTTCAAGAATGTCAATATATACGGCGGTAGATAGGCAAAATTCGTTGAAACTTGTCAAAATTTTGGCAAAAGTTGTAAAGACATAATTTAAAATGTTTGAGACGCTGAGAAGCTAATGGTGGGTATAAGTGACTTTTTTCTAATTTTCTTTAAAAGGATCATAATTTATTTATAACGAAGCTAATATAATCATAATAATTATGTGATCTACTCTCCATAATCTTTTAAAACAAAAATTTATTGAGTGAGAAAATAATACAATGAATGTTTTTTACAGTTAATTATTATTTAAGTTGTAATTATTTAATTAATTGTTAATTGGTTCTAAAAAAAATCTTTTTATGAAATGCTAATTGTATCTTTGACTTCTCAGGGCCTCGTAATTTATAATATTATTTTATTGCTTTTAATTATTATACTAAAACTTTGTCTAGAAAAGTAGCGAAAGAACTGTTGTAAAAAAATTTTTGACTATGAACTTAAACTTTGGCAAAGTTTTGGGAATCAATGTTGTAAGACTCGACGAACAGTCAATTTCAAACAAGGAATGAAAATTACGGGCATTTTCTTTAAAATTTTCTTTATCAAAATCAATGACGTTTCGGCCACATTATGTTAATAAATAATTAATAACTATAATTAATAACGCCAATAATTAAATGTATAACAATTTTCATTCCTCATACGAAAGCTCAGCGAAGCTTGAGAAGACAATCCAAAAGCTCCATTATTGCCCACAGTAAATAATTACTCAATCCATCCGTACAGGAGTACCCAATGCTACACGTCCCCTGGCTGTTGATGCATCTCTGCATGATAGCAATCGAGTTGCTCGTCTTCCTTGTGCGCATCTTCCTTGAAGGACTGCACGTTTCGCGTGACGAGATTCTCCTCGCCATTGTAACTGTCTACAACTGGCTCCAGGTCTTCTGCCTGTTTCAGCATCAGACACCTCAGCGCACCCGCATTCTCTGAATATAAGATGTTTTTCTAAAAGAGTACCATGGTCTTATTTTATTGTAATGCTGTTGAAGATTTTTGTTTCAGTACTTTGTGTAGATCAGTGATGATTTTTGAAATTATATAGTATATGTGATGGCTATTTAACTCTGTCGCTATCGCCAGTAGTAATAGTAATGCTAATAAGAGAACTATTTGTATGTGCCAACATTATTTTTATTTTCATCATTGTTTACTAGTTTGAAAAATGTGCCAGTTATATCAACATATATAATAATAAAAAGACTCATATACTTTCTAATCTAAAGATAATAAAACATGTCTAAAATACTTCCGAATTGAACTTAAAATAAATTGATCAAAGTAGTGGGGGACGGCGAACTCCCGCAAGAGAAATAAGTAGTGACCTCTCTGAAGCGTACAGCCAAGCATCAATGTATACACTTTTGACGTTAGCTGCAGCCAGCATTATACATAAACACTTTTTTCACTACCTCCCGACATTCATCCACAGCACTGCCTATTCGCCTAAACGTCCACAACATAAAAAGCCTACTACACAGTCACAAAAACAAGGAAAACGTATGCGCAGGCACGCTTATTACTTACACGAGCGTTGCTCAGCGCGCGCACATGCGCCGAGCAGCTGATTCTCGCGGAAATCGATGAGCCGCGCCGCGCTGTTATATACACTCACAAATATAGTGCTCGAGCGCACGCGGGACTGGACTACCTTACTGCGGCGGGCTGGACTCGCGCCAACCACGAGCAGCCCACACTGGCCGTCTGCTCTGCGCTGACTGCCCTCGCGATATCGCAGACAGTTCTTGAGCGCGCGCGGCTCCGTGTGTATCGAGCTTCTCGGCGTCCTTCGTCCTTATTTGGTTTTTAGACGGGCGCATTCTGTCAGGTAGGTGAGTGTTATTGATAAGAGCGTGTTTTTATTTTTTTTATGGGTTGATGGTTGATGAGGTGTGGGTGGATCGTTTGGTAAGGTTTTTTGTTTTAATGTCCTTTATAACCTTTTACGAGAATACTGTGTCACTAGCTGAAATTTGGTATTTAGTTGCTGATAAATCTTTGAGAATGTTCTAATAGTCTATTAGTAGAGTAAATTGGCAAAAAGAATTAAACGCGTTCATTCATAAATATCTCAAACTTCGAGTTTCATCAATGACAG
>JAPYZA010008923.1:0-20142 GCA_030522685.1 Eupelmus azureus | reverse complement strand
TTCGATCAAAAAAAAAAAACGGGCCCCGTTTTAAAGAGCGGAGGGGGGGGGGAGGCTGACAAATGATGGGCGACAATAGGGCTCGACAATGTAGCTGCATGTGTACGACACGCGGCTCTCTGCGCTCGGCTCGCGATATCGCGGAATCTTAAGATACCCCGAGATATGATCAATCCGCCGCAGCAGAGGATTGATCGTCGCTCTTTCATTCAAATCCTGCGGTGCGCGCGATGCGTTTTTTTCTCTCTCTCTCTCTCTCCCTTTCTTCCGTCTCTCTGTCCCTTTCTTGCTTTCTTTTTGTCGGGACCCTGAGGTTCGGAGACGCGACCAGGTGTCCTTGGAGAATTGGAACGTCACTCAAAGAGGCTGATGACTCGGGAGAGCCGAAAAAACAGGAACTTCCTACGTATACGTATATATATAATGGCGGGAGTGGATCGAATCGTGCGCGAGCAGACGGCTACACATATTCGGGGGAAAAATTGACCTCGGTATCGTTCGATCCCTGACGAATCGCGCTCGACGTTTCTATTTCGCTTTTTTCTCGGCTATAGAGGAGGAATGTAGCTGTGGCGTGCGCGGGGATAGAAAGACGGAGGCGCTCGGCCACTGGCCGGGATTAAGTAGGTGGAATTTTTCAAGTTTTATCGGTGACGATCGCGAGCGGATGGCTCGGCGTGATGGAATAGGTATATAAAGCGGTTATGGCACGCGCGTCGACTGCTGTTGCTGTTGCTGGCGGTGTAGGTGGGATATGTATGACTCGGTCGTTGTGTTTGGATCGGACGTCGTTATCGGAATTTATAGTACTGTTTAAGTGCTGTGAGATATTTTGGATTGAATAATTATTGTAAATGCAGGGTTTAATAGAGTTGTTTCGGGTATTTTATAATAAACGTAGATATTAAATATGAATATTAATTTGTAATTTAAAATCAATTTGTAAAAACAATATGTTAGAGAGAATGATAGTTTCTAATTTCTCTAAACATTTATTATCATTCCACATTATATTAGAACTACTTCTACGGCGCGACAGTCGATCGATTAATCCCGTCTCAAAATAATCGAGCCGTCAGCCCGACAATGAAGAGCACTTAATGCCAGATCGATCTAAAAAATAAAAAAATTCAAACTTACAAAACGTCCGAAACGAAATTTGAATTACAAAAGATTATCTCACAGACTCGCTCTCGCCCGTAACGCTTTATATCCACACGCAGCCGGAAAAAAGCGCTCGCTCTATCATTCCAGGGCTTAAGCCCATCCGAAATTCTCCCAAACAGCTCGTCACTCTATCTCCCCGTGGAATCTGAATAAGATTACGAGCGCGCTTCGAAAATTTTTTCCCGAATTTTCATTATGCAACTGCCTCGGCGATGGACGGAATATCGGCGATCGACGTTTATAAAAGCCAGCGTGCCTGCGCGCGTTAAATCCTAGAGAGGAGGAGGCGGTCTGTATCATTGAGGAGGGGGAGAGAAAAAGGAGCGGACGGTTTGACATATTTTAAGGCTTTCTTTGTCATTTTTGTTTGCGGCCACTCAAGCCCACTGGGCCGTTGTGAGCACGCGCATATATGGGGCCCTTCGGCGTCTTTCGCTTTGTCGCCGCTGCTCCTTTCGCAGTGTCCCCGCGGAGCGCTCGCCGCTCTCTCGATATATACATTCCCACAGAGCTGAATGTATCACCCCTCCTATATACCCGGACTCAATAAAATCCGGCCGCTCGCGCGCGCACGTTTATGCCGTCTTGCCTGTGTGCGACCTCCTGCGCGACTGTCCTTTTCAGGGGAGGGAGGGGAAAAAAAATTTTTTTTCCTTCGATTCTTCTTTCTACGTGGATTTTGGTGTGGGTCTGTGGGGGATAGAGGGAGAGAGAGGTGAGAAGGGAAAAAGTCCGAGCGTGTTTCCTAGTTTTGACTGAGGATGACAGGGGGGCTGGAAAGTCTTTCGAAAAAATTTGACCTAGGAGGAGCGAGCCCGATGTAACGAAGAGTTGAGAGAGATCCTGGATAAAGGAGCAGGCGTGAACAATAAAGGGGGGTCTTCGTCATTTTTAACATTTTTTTGTCGGGGAGAGGATTCTTTTTTTTTTCTTTGAAATATTACGCGTTGGCTTTTCGCTGGAAGGCTGAAATGTCGGTCTGTGGAATGGAATGTATGGGGGTCGAAGTAAACATTGATTTTGTAACTGAATTATTAATGACGTTTTATAGCCATTTATATACTCAATTCTTGTTTACCGAAATAAATGTTTTATTTGTGATGGCGTTTAATGCTTTAGTTTTCTATTTTTAAATTGATGTTCTCTTTATTTAGATTGTTTTTAAGGACCTCTATAAATGTTACCTTGCATTGGTCTAGATTAGTACTATTAGTCAGTTACAACGGGAGAAGATAATTAATTATTGACCCTCAAATAAACCTGAACTTAAACTTTACTACCTTAATTTAGACTGCATTCGTTAGGATAGAATGTTTCACCTTACCTTTTTTTTACATGTAAATAAGTAAAGAGAGGCGATAAATTTACAGTTGCATTGACGCAAGAGGTTCTATTTTGACATATTGCATATTGAGCAAACATTTAAGCGAAACAATTTATTTAAAGAATAAAGCATACTTTTAGAATGTATTTTAGTTACATTACTTTTACCAAATATTCCTAAAATAAATAAATAAATTTTCAATTCCCAACATTAACAATTCACTTATGCTCGAAAACGGAATTCCCAAGATATAACCCGCACCAATCCATCAAAAAAAATCCTAACCCTCACAAAAAGCCCAATAATATCAGCCGAAACAATATCTGTGGGTCAGTCGAGCTTTCCCCTTTTATATTGGCCTACCTGCAGCCGCGTTTAGACAGAAGCAAAAGGACGGCCACTACCAGAACTGATATTACCCAGCTCACCATATAACCCCCACCTTTTGCGTAACAGTCGAAATTAAAAATCCTCCTCGCCTCCACCGGCAACCCGATACAAATACACAGCCAGACCGCGGCGCGGCTTTCACCTATACCGCCATAAAAATTAACGAAACAGTTTACGACGGCGAATTTTCGCGGCGCGCGCGCGACGATTTACGACTCGCAACTCTACGCGTCGTATAACATTATGGCCCGGTAGGCCTGCTCCCTTCTGAATTCATAAAACCACGACTGAGGGATTCTCGGAGTTATAAAGATCGGAAAGCGAGCTTCGATTCGGGAAAAGTGGGTAAAATCTCGTCTCCACTGCAGCCTGGCTCTTCTCCTCCTTTTTTCTGCCTCCGCAGGAGGAATCTTCGAATTTCCGACGCACACGCGGAGACTCGAGTTTCTCTCTCCTACCAGGGCCGAGTGCAACTTTTCACTCGGTGGAAGAGAGGCTGAGGGGATGGTAGCGGCGGAGAGCCGACTTTTTAATACTAAGAGTTTTTCGAACTTTATCCCTTTTCATCATCGTTCTTTTTATCTTTCTCCGCTCTCTCTCTCTCTCTCTCTCTCTCTCTCTCTCTCTCTCTCTCCCGGCTCTCTGGCTCGCTCTCTCGTCGAATATAAATATGCATGCGATCTCCTTTATACTCTGCGAGCGAGCGCGAACGGCTCAGATCGTATTTCATTTCACTTCCTTCATCGTGGAAGTAACGAAACGTACTCGTAAGATGGCAATTTAAATTGCAAATGCGTTAAAGGATATTTTCGTGTCTCGGGCTGTAGTAACCTATTTTTTCTCCGGTTGTTTAATGATTTCCTCGCTTTTTTTGTTTTTTTTCCTTTTTTTTTTCTTTTCTTGGAAACTGTAATTATACGGGTGTGTATTGTATTACATTTTCCCCGGGATTAACATCGTGAATTTAAGAAGTGTACTTGTATATTCAAATACAGGGCACTGTTATAATTTTTATCTAAATGTTAATTTTAATAGGCAGACTGACTTGAGTTTAATTACTTATTTGAAGAAGTACGAGATTTATCAAGTTAACTTTTGTAAAATCAAGTTTATAAAATCATTCTTTTATTAACATTTACTTTACCACCCTCCAAACTGAAAACATTAACGACATATTTCCCAAAAACAAATTCCCAACCCAAAACATCTCCCGAATTAAACCTTAAGAATAACGCTCGCAATATTCCTCAACGATGCTTCCTAGCAAGCCGCTCCCCCGCCGCGCCGTATCGGTCCAATTTTTCGCGGACAATTTCCGCCAAGCCTGCCTCCTGTCTTCTCCCACGCTTTTCCACCACCAGCCAGCCGTCGAGTCAGCGAGTATCGAGCCGAGCAAATGTAGCGCGCCGCGCGAATTTCATAAGGCGCGCGCGCCGCCGCCTTGGCAATAACCGAAAATGGGTCTTTTCTTCCAGCCGTACCCACTCCCACCTACCGCCACTTAAGATAGGCGCGCGCCGCCTGCGGAATATGCGTCGCGCCAGTGAGAGGGAAGTCTCGTAAAAATCTATCATGCGAGCGTTAACGCCGTAGCCGGCGGGCCGTGATACGCGGGGATGGCTTTTTCGCGTCCTGAAATCCCCGCGATTGCGGATACGGCTGGATGCGTGACTGCGGAATTTTCATGCGCGCCTCTTTCGCGTTTGTTGATGCGTCGGCGCGCTTTTCAATCTCGCCGGTTTTAGCGCGAGGTTTGACGCTTTTATTGGCAATGTCTTAAGGCGGGATGCAGATATGGGAGGGAATGGAGTGTGGGTATTGGTGTTTGTTATAGTTTTGACAATTTGGCGTGAAATTGACGTAAAGGCTATGGTGTCTTATCTGAGGGAGTGAGCTGGGGCTTGCGTAAAAGTTTCATTCGGAAAATTGTTTAACTTTTTAGGTTCTTGGTATTTTTTACTGTGTAGTATAAAAGTTCCTGTATTGTATATTTTAAATTTCATTTCAAATTTCTACAGAGCCAACGGAGAACTTTTTTAATTTTTCGTGTAATTTTATAAGCTAGAAAAAAGTTTAAGTTACTTTAAAATTACTCCATAATAAAAATTTTAATTTTTACAGTTTTTCGTTCAAGTTTTTCTCTCTCAGCACGCACAGAAAAATAGCATCCTCGTTGATTTATTATTCGCCAAGCAGAATTAAAAAAATTTTTCCACAAAAGTCCCCAACAAACATACCGGCCACTTATTAAGCATTATTAACCGTACCGCTATGTCAAACTTTCCACCAAAAAGCCCAACCCAAATCAAACTCTTTCACCAAAACCCCATCCCCCTACAGAAAGCCCCTCCAGCCCCAAATCAGCAAGCTATCATCGCGTGTCACGCGTGCTCGCAGAACCACAGCTCGACGTATATGAAAGCATCCTCGAAAGCTCGAGGGAAAGCAGAGCTTGTAAAAGCTCGAGCTTGCGCTAGCACACGGCTACGCAAAGTACGAGCGCAGCAAAGTCGCGCGTGATGCGAATCCTCGAGTTATTTCATTTTCAACCCTTTCAGCCGCCTCGTCGCAGCTACCGTCGCCGAGCGATAATTTCATTCGCTGCCTTTTTTTTCTTCACGCCCTCTGAATAAACCAGTTTTTCTCGCTGCGAGCTAATGCCGGGCCGAGCTCTTGGTATGCACGGTCACGGCTCTTTATCTTACGCTGGCGCGCGCGCCTTTGTCTTGCTCATCCTTTGAGATAGTTTGTGCGCATGTGTCTGTGCGCGTGTGTGTATGCGTAGTTGCTCTTATTTTTGCACTTTCTTCGTCTATTTGCGCCGGAGCGAGCGAGCGAGCTGATTTCCTCTAGCGCGCGCGACGTACGGCCATTTGTTTTGCGCCGCTGCGCGTACTTATTATTATCTTGCCGAGTGCTGTTGTCTTTCTTAACGGAGGAGACGATTTGTCGAGCTGGCCTTTTTTTTCTTTACCGGTGGGAGACTGTTTGCGTTATTAGTGCTGGCGGAGTTTTAAAGAATGTGTGTTATGAGTTGATATTGAAAATATTTTTAGTTTTTATTGCCTTTTTATGAATTAGGTTTGTTACTCGTGAAATAATAAGCTCTAACACTGGTTTGGTTTAATATGGTTATTTATTTAATAACCACTTTGTTTCATACATTTACCGAATTTATTTATTTCAATAATAAAAAAAATGATTATGTAATAAAATAAATTGCATAATTACTTAGATTTACAACAATAATTTATTAAATATATTATATTATATTATATTATATTTATACATAAAAGATGTATATTTTAATCTTTATAATACTGATGGAGTTTTTTTTAAATCCACGTTCGTTTATTACGGGCTCTCCACTTTAACGGTATATATTTAAAAAATTTTCTATTTTTTATTAAAGCTATAGTTTTATAAATAACTCGCACACATAAGCCATTCAAACATTACAAAAAAAAACAGCAACACTTAAAAACATCATAAACCATCCTTTCCTTATGAATCATCAAAAAATTTCTCCACTTCCCCCAGAGTTTGCCCCAATTTTCGCAACGAGCTTACACAGCGTCAGCCAAATTCAGCGCGCGGACATCAGTGCAACATCGTCCCTTATCGCTCGTGCCTGCATATAACTTTTTAGCACCACATCGTTACACTAAACTCTCTCCTCTGGCCTCTCACTCTGCGCTTATCGATCAATCTCCGTGCTCGCTCTATTTGCTTTCTCTCTCTCTCTCTCTCTCTCTCTCCACTGCAAGCTTTATCTTTCCTCGCGGCTGGCTCTCTTTGGCGCGTTGTCACGCGCTCGTTACAGGTTAGCGAAGCACCGAGGTTTCATACTTTTCGCGAGACAGTACGTGAGATATCGAGCCTGAAGGTCGTTATATATACGCGACGAGCGAGACGCCGAGTGTGGGAGTTAGGAGAGGTAGCGTTTTTGGATTTTTAGACGCTATGGATGTTTCATTTGTTTGTTACCTGCTGTGGAGGTGGAATTGTGCCTGGGAATGTTATCATGTGTGATGTGAAATTTTACTGAATTATTTTACTTTCTACGTACATTTTTTACGGGAATGACTGTAATTTTATTACATTGCTTGAACCTGACAAGCGCTACTTTCAACTTTAAAAAATCTTTCATCGATAACTTTTATAGTTGATAAAAAGGACCTTTCGCTTGCAAAAAATCAATGTATTTCAAAGCCTCCACTAAAATTTTTAAAATTCCTCACACTCTAAAAAAGCGCAAACTCGCTCGATAAGCAACAGCCTGCAAAATTAAAAAGAAAATCCCGGCCTCAAGAAGCCGGAAATCACTCTGCATACAACACGAGCACCCTCGAGAAGACCAAGAAAGCTCGCACAGGACCACCCACCTCACATCCCTATCCATATATATACACCTATACGTGCGCGCGCGCATCGACGGAAAGTCGTTCCACAGGACGATGATATACTTTGCGCGAGCTGGTGTATGGGGAGGAGGGGGGGGGAGACAAATGCTCGTCGGTGAAACTGGGTTACTGGGTTTACTGGATTTCGCGCTGCGGCGGTCTTGTCGGCGGAGCTGGGAAACACTTACGTCGAAAGCCCTGTTCCATCGGGCTGCTCTTGTTCTTTTTGCCGGGGAGCTAGAGCGCCTCTGGCCCGATGCGGGAGGGATTTTATGGCTTGTCCTCGCGCGCGCGTTTCTCGCTCACAATGTGTATAGTCCATTTTAGATAAGCGCGAGAGCCGCCTTGTTCACTCGTGTACAGAGCTGGTATATTGAATTTTCGGCCGAGCGTCCTTTTTTCGCGGTTTTAGAGATAAGTGCGCTGTGGTTATTTAAAAGTGACGCTGCGGATTATGGTGTTTTATTTAGTGGGATAAGATAGGTTGGAATTGAAGAAAGTGAATTTTTTTTTGATGTTTTGAAGTTATTGATGTTAATAGAATGTCGGAATTATAATAGAGAGTGTGAATATAAAAAATTGAAATGATTGATTCAACCGTTAAATCATTGACCGTTTATGGTGTAACTAAAAGTAACAGTAATACAAAAGGCCTGAAAGGTTGAATTTCTCGGGCCCAGAATTTCAATAATTTAATAAACTGACGTATAACATCACACCCATCAAATAACCCATTCGATTTCAACCTGTAGGTAAAAACTTCACGGCAGCTTTACGAGCTCGAATTCTCGAATAACCAGGATTCCCGTCACGCCACCTGTAAAAAACATTTCATCCATTCCTCAGCCTTTCCCGTTTTTCCTCGAAGGCAACACAACAGTCTTGACCACACGGCGCACTTCACATTGTCAATCAATCAATTACACGATAGACCAAAGCCTCAATAGTCAAAACAAAGCATCCCACTGAAGAGGCCATCCTGACATTTTATTGCCGCCTTTATCCAAAGATAATAGCCACTTCCCAGCAGCCCATACATAGTCAAAAATACCATCTCGCTCGAGAGTACCAAGAAGAACGCAACGAGCCCTCGAAAAATCTGCATCATCCCTTCGGGAAAACGGAACCCCCCACATTCTCTCCAGGCCAACAATTACAGCGAGAGAGCATCTCATTGTACCAGTTTGCAAGAAACTCGCGCAAGCGCGAGCGCAGAGTCGTGACAAAATAAGCGGAGCGGACAATGCCGATGACAGCGGGAGAGAGGCTTCCGTCAACACAGGACGCCTATAGTCGAGCGGGACTCGAGAGAGAGAGAGAGAGAGAGAGAGAGAGAGAGAGAGAGAGAGAGAGAGAAAACGTGCTCTGTGTTGGCACACTGACAATGTACACATAAGAATATAGGCCTCTCTCTTTCACCGCGGGACAAATTAACCGAAAAATCAAGCCGAGCGTGAGAGAGCGCCTGGGCAAATAATTAATTGCCTGCTTATTATTTGCGCTCCCGGGAGTGTTTTTTTTGCGCTCCCGGGGGGGCGGCGGCACCACCTGCCCCCCCCCCCCCCCTCGCATTGTCCTGTGTAACCGCTTGCGGTTTCGTTTTTTCTTTTCTTTGCCGCTCGGCCTTTTTATTATTTGATATGGGAGTGTGTGCTGCAGTCTACGTGGCTACAGCCTAGGACGGTCGGTTACGCGTGCAGGATCGGCTTCTTTATCGTATGCGATTCCTGTGCTGGATGTGCCAATCATGTTTTGCGGTGGATCTTTGTTTGCGCCTCAGTTGGATTTGTGAGTCTTTCAGTATTTAGCGGCTAAGTTTTTACATCCTTTTTTAATTTCAGAAATGCACGATACATATTTTACCGATGCTGAAAGTCTTTTAAAAATAAGAAACTTAAAATTTTACCGTATCCTTATAATAAAATCCAAACATACTAAGAAAACGTCTGCCTTTAATTATTCCAAGAACTCGCGAAGCAAAACAGTTAAACCATACATATAGACACGCACCCCCCATTAATCCTTTCCCTCGAAAATCTCACTTCCAGCGGAGGCAGACACCCCCGCGAGCAAAGAAAGACGCTCAGGCTCCTCCTTTCACTGCTCTCGCCAAGAGAGAGAGAGCTACTTATGCCGCGCGCGACGCTAAGAAGATTATACACGCCGACTCCCACGCCACTCTCTCGTTCAACCCGCGCGCAAATAAAACTATATATACGTCGCCCCTTAAAAAAAAAAGGCCAGCTCCCGGTGGCGAATTAATTTTACACCGCTAAGGAGCTAGAAGCTCTCGCTCCTTTATACTAATGAGATTTATCGCTGCCCCGTATACACACACACGGCTCCTCGAGTGTGGAGTCTAATTCGGATTCGTTTGTTCCGCGAGCGCGCGTCACGAGCTCCCCAGCTTCTTATTCCGGAGCGATGTGTGCCGGCCGACAAGCCAGCCCTCAAATGTATATAACTGGGTTAGAGCGAGCGCGCGAGCGGAGGATCGGTTCCGAGATAGAGCTTTCTTTTTCGGTGTAAGGATGCTGTGGTCGGCTGGAACAATAAGCTGGATCGAAGCTATTGGCGGAACGATATTCCGCTGAATTATTCAATCGCGAGTGTGCTTTTTTATCGTCCCGGGGTATACTTTATTTACGAAGTTTGCCTTATTCGAGCGCATAAACAGGCTTCCTTACGCGAAGCTAACAATATTATCTATAATGCCAAGCTTAGCGCGGTAGGCTGCAGCCAAGCGCGGAGCTATTGAAAGCAACAGCAGGCGAAATCTCAGGTATATATACAAAAAAAAAGGCAGCGCTGTCCTTACGAGCCTCGGCCAATAAATAATATTAGCGCGCATCTCGATAAGCATTGAGAGCGACTGCGCCTTTTTCCTCAGACACCTGCGCGCGCTGCTCTCGCTCTTTTGCAATCCGCGCGTCTCTCGAGGAGCTATATATGCATATCGAGCAGCCGGCGCGCGCGGGCTGCATTCCTGCATACGCAGCAGCGGGAAACGCTGCGAAAGGCACAAATATATAAGAAAGAAGGAACGAATATTCGTGGAGGGATATTCTCTCTCTCTCTCCTTCTCGCTTTCCGGGAAATATATTCGAGCGCATAAAGTCACTTTCGAGCTCGCGCGAGATCGTTCAGAGAGCCCTGCGCGCGAGCTTGCAGGAGCGAAGAAAATTAAAGGAACTTCTTTTTCCAGAGCACGACTGCAGATTCGGCCGGGCTGGAGGGGGGAAGAATATTGGAAGCGATCTTTCATCGCCGGGCTGCTGCCCTCTGCTTTCAGTCATTTTTCAACTTTTGCCGGCTTGGAGCGGAAGCTGCAGGGCTGAAGCTCTTTATCTTTCAAGCTCGATCGCTGCGATCTCGAGTAATTTTCTAGAGGAGGATGACGCGTGTTTACACTGCTATAGTCGAGATGAATTTCGATGCTGCATTGCAGGGGGTTGCGCTTAGATCTGAGATGAGCTGACGGTGGGGTAGTTTGAGTTTTTCAACTGTGCGTTTGATCTTGCTTGAGAAAAGTGTACCTTTCATTGCGGAGAGATAAATTTGGATAATATAAAAAAGTAGTACGTAAGAAAATAGTTTAACTGTTATTGCTTCTTGCTACAAAATGTAATTCAATCAAAAGAATCTTGCAATAGGTCGCGTAGTCTGACCTACAAAAAAATTCCATCAGCGTAACAATGATTGCCAGCCAAAGCAGACCACCGAGCCGTCGCTCCGAAAAAGTCAAGTCGAAATTCGCCGGGCTTTCCCACCGTCACTCTCTCTTCTTCCCTGACATTCCATCCGAGCCGCACGCATAGAGGGAAAAATACTCAAACAGACCGCACGCAGGCAGCTACCGGTCCGAGGCGTGGCACTCTAGATGCAGCCGGCGCACAAAGATCCGCGTCGTTGACTCTACGGAAATGTTTCGCGACACAGAGAGCGGATCGCCCAGGTCGCAATTTGCCACAAACTGTCTGCTTTATTTCGGCTCTGGGCTTTCTTCTTGCTTTAGATGTACGCTCGACTAACTTCCTCTTTTTTGGAGGGGCGCGTTTCTTTTTTGGCATGTTGGGGATAGTTTCGTTTCTTGATGCTGGGTGAGGTGTACGCGGCGGTGACTGCGGAGACATTGTCGAGAGAGCGATCTCAGTTTTGAGGGCGTGTTTCATTGTGTTGGAGGGCCAAGCGGGCAGCTTTTATGGCTAGTGCTTCACACCGGTTGCATAATTTAAGAACTTTCGTTTGATGACGATTCTTGGAATTAACATTTATTTTTTATCATTTAATCTGATAATAAACATGAAGACAAGTAACAGTTTAAATAAACTAATCTTAAATATATCTTATTTAGTTGAAAAATGACAAATCTTTTACTAATCATAAGATTGCAAATATTTGAGTTACTAAAAATGAAGTGAAAATTGACATATCTAGAGAAATAAGCTTTAATTCATAGACTTTCGACTGTTAGAAAAATTAATTTTGTAGGAAACTGTATCTTAGGAAAATGGCAGTAACTATGGGTATTGGAATTCTTTTTTTAGGTATTAAAATTTCGACTTTTATAACTTTGTATAATCCTTTTTACGGACAATTTTCAAATTTGGTTCAAAGTTACGATAGTTTAAATTTGTGCAATGAATAAATTCTGTACTTGTAACGTTGGATTTTCTTCTTGTTAATAAAATGAATTCAATTGAATTGAATTCATAAAATTCTCTATTCATCAAATAATTAAAAAAATTCATAAAATTTTATGAATTTTATGAATTCAATTCAATCACAATTTTCTTTGTGCCTACCATCATGTAAAATTTTTTCTTTTTATCTTTGAAAAAAATCTTTCGTTTATTTTGTTTTCAAATTTTTTAGTTTGTACTTCATTTTTTATGTGAAATTCGTTGTATTTACTGGTTTACATAGAAAACCATTTTTTCGTGAAATGTTTAAATTCAAAAAAAATTTTCGGTCGTCAAAACCAACACGAATGTTCTTAAAAAATAAAAAATTATCCAAAAAATATGGGTTACCAAAACTGTCCGCATAACTACACAGCTCCAACATCCCCTTAATTAGCCTACTTTTTGAGGGACCATCAAGCCAAGTAAGAAAAAGCCCTCAGTCTTAACATACCTCAAAGCGCGTGCCAGACTTCATACTCCGCGGCGGCTCAAACGAAAGTCGCGGTCGGACTTTAATTAAACTCGTCAAAGCCCTCCCACATCCCAGCCCTTTTCCAAATTTTCATCACGGACAGTTTCTCGCGCGCAGGCCAAAATTAACGCGACCACACGCATACACGAGCCCGCCACCCTTCTGACCACCGCCTCATCATGCACAAGCGAGCCAACAACACCCACGCACTGTCCGCGGGGCGGGGAGGGGGGGGCGACGAAAAATCCGACCGCAGATGCTCGCGAGCGCAGCTGGGCCGCTACAAAGGATTAAATTAAAACCGCGCGCTCGTTAACGGCCGCGGTCTCTAAATAGGTGTCGGATATATGTATTTCGGTAGCGAAATTTGCATCCACCGCCGCGTGTCAAGAGGCCACCGCTGCGGCTGATATCTCGAGGAGCTGCTGTGTAGCTTGTTACCAGAGAGAGAGAGAGAGAGAGAGAGAGAGAAGGCTTTATGTGAGCGAAGACGAGAGATAACGGGAGCTGGGAAACGGAGTCAAGTGCGCGCGCTGGGAGAGACTGGCTTGAACTAGATTAATGGGAGATGCATACAGGGCCGGTCGTTAGGGGATTAGGTGAGCTTTTCTTTTTTAGTAGTGGTGGGGTTCATTGTTTGGATTGCTGGTGCTGAGTGTTGGTTTGAGGAATGGGTTTATCGAGACGGAGCGCTGAGTGGGACTTTTTATCGACGGTGGACGCTGCGATGCGTGTTTTCTTCGGACTGTGTGTGTCTATAGTGGGCTTGATATTTTTAGAATTTAGCATTGTAATTTATGTTAGTGGTTGTTTTTGTTGTTTCATCACTATAATAATATTACGAGGTCTTGATTAATCTTGTCTTGCTTTCGAACCTTGATAAATCTGTAACATCGTTACAATTTCATAAATGCAGAGATTTAGTACCGTTTTGAAATTTCAAAGAAATATAACGATTCATTCCTTAAATTCAAAACCAGAAAAGCTTCTATAAATAGCAAGCTCGCATCGCATAAACCGTGCATCAAATCCTTTTACATATTCCACTACACTGCAACGTTATCCAACCCAAAATCTTCAAAAAAAAATCCAATTCCCTCTCAAACATCAGCCCACATTAACCTGAGCTTCGAGAGCTCGGCTCTGACAAACTCCCAGCGCTAAACTAAACGCCGTGTCTCAGTAATTTGCACTGAAAATTGATTTTCCCCAAAAGCTCGCCTCGCGAGAAAGCTGCAAGACATCAACAGACTAACACTCGTCGGAGGTAAAAGCCCAGAGAGACGCGCTCGCGCATCTGTCTGTTTAATTATGATAAATACCCGAGGCTGAGCTACTTGATCTTGGGGGAAGCTTCATGAAACTCGCGAGTTTTCGAGTACGTACATACATACAAGCGCGCCGCGCCGGGAAAATGTATTTTCGGGCCATTCGTTATTTTAAGACGCGCGAGTGCGCGCCCGCTCTAATTATAATTCCTAAATACGTATTTTGTTTCTCGTCTCGTCTCTTTGTGCGACTGAACTCCCAGGGAGGAGTGTTTTTATTTCTATATGCGCGCACGAGCGCTTGAAGAAATAAGAGGCGCGCGTGCGGTGAGGAGACTGTTATTTTAACGCGAGCCTTATCCCGATATCCCGAGCATACGGAGATCTGGAATCGAGGCGCCTGGCTATTATTGTGAATGGGATTCTTATTGCTGAGGGTCACGTTCGTAGGCGCGACTCGTGACGTAACAGCTCTCTTTTTTTTTGGCTTTTAGATGAAAATAGTTTTTTGATTTTCGGGCTCGACTGTGAAAACTTTTGGTTTGGAGAACGCGTCGTTGTCCTGAACGAATTAGACAGAACGCGGAAAGCTTAATACAACTTTGTTTGACGAACAGTCTTCTTTTTTTACATGTAGAACAATAACGAAACGAACAACCATCATCTACATTTAAATTCCGCAAACGATGAAAAAACGGACTTCATTGTTCCAAACGATGAGCTTTCCACCATACGACGCATACCGAGCGTAAACGCAAAAAAGCCGCGCTTGCGGGACTCGATTAAAAAAAATCCACCAGCGCCGTCGTCGCTTGTTCTTTGCTCGCTCCCGCGCACTTAAAGCCAGCGCGGAGAAATACAATTTTTTTTACGCCGCTCGTTCGAAGCCTGAACTGCTCTGAATATTTGCATTCATATAGACGCGGACTGCCGAGCTTACATTTTTACGCCTATCATCGTAGCCGGGCGCGATGCTCTTGCGCCATTCATTTTGCGCGGGCGCCTGAGTTACGGCGCCGCGCGTTTGGAAATGAAAATAAAAGCCGGTCTGCGTGTATGTGTGTCTGCGAGAAATTACGAAATGCCGCGACTGCGGAGGATGAAAAAAAAAGGCGCTGAATGTGCCTCGTCTTTCTCGCGGCGGGGCTCCATTTTTTTTTCGCCCCGGGTATTTTACGTATTATATGAAGTCGTGCGCGCGGGAAAAATGTATACCGCTTCACGTCGAAATGAGGGATAAAGGCGCGCTGTGCGTGTATATAGCCCGCGCCTTTATTTCGATCTCCTCATGTGCGATTTTCCCGGCTGATGTAGTTGCGCGATTTTCATTCGAAGCGCCCGGCTGCTTTTTGAGCGGGTAATAGAAATATTTTTTTCTGAATAGCGGTTAAATTGGAGGATAATAAGCCGCTACGGGAAGATGTATTTTTAATTTCGAGGTTTTGTGTTTCCGTGAATGAGAGTTGAACGCACGATGGGTTCTTTTAAATTTGCTCGCTCTGTTTTTGATGAAAATATTAAGGGGATAAGAACGAAGTAAAAAATTAAATGGCTTCTATGTAGGTAACTAGAATGACTGAGTGTGTATGTGCTCGCGCGCGTGTATGTCACTGTGCATGAGCGTTATATGTTTGTTACAAAAATTTAGTTTATGATTTTGTTCTAATTTAGAATTAAGTAGATTTTGGGGTTACTCAGGTAATATAAACTGGGTATTGTGTAAAAAATATTTTTTTATTTTTAAGAATTGAAAGATTTTTTTGCTATTTATGATTTTTATGTAAAAAAATTTATATATTTATAATTTTTATATCTAATTTACTAATTATTCATAGAATTTAATCTTTATACGAATTTTTTAAAATAATAAATAATAAAAATTTAAAAAATAATATATAGCATATAGTAATTTGTTTCTAGCTCCACGTATTGATATATTTTCTCCTTTTTTAAATCGTTAAAAATCGTTTTAATGACGAACATCTCGCTTTTCTGGGGAATCAACAAAGGTATAATTATGGGAAAAAATTAAAAAAGACTGCAGAACCATATCTACATATATATTTTGACGCGCTGATTTTGAATCCGGGGTAAAAATTGCTACATCATGCTCCAGTTTTTTTTAACTGTCTTAAATAGAAGAAATGTAGGTATAATCTCGGTATGGAAGGGATCAGCATTAAATATTAGTGTAAAATCAGACTAAAATAACTGCGGAACCAGACTCATTTACTTTTTGATGAAAAATTACTTACGCTCGTTTCGTACAAATATGAGAAAAAGAATGGCTTAATTGCATTTCAAAAAAGCACTTATCTAAATCAGTGGTGCTTTGACTTATAAAAAATATTTTGCTAAAAGTATAAAGGCAAGGCAATGTTGCCATTTTTCCATCCCTTTAATTTCGTACATCGAATTTTGGTACCACAACTCCGCTCTCCTTCAAAAGTACAATGCACATCCGATTAACAAATTAATCAATGCATCCGCTCAATCCCTCCAACCTCACACACACATTTCTTCATAAATTCACTCATTCGCCACGCTCAACCCTCACCAAAACCTTCAGCTCGAGTTCGCGTTTTCCATTCTTCGCCAAGCCGTCCATCACTCATCGATTTTACCCCTTTCCTACAAAAAGAAGGCGCGCGCCAGCGACTGTGAAATCCGCAGCCGGCGCGCGCGCGCGCCCGAATAATGTATCCGAATTATTTCTGGAGCCCGCGCGCAGGTACAGCCACGCTGCAATTTTGCACTCAGCTGCGGCAAGGATGACGCAGGAGCGAGAGCCGGTAACCCTTTTGCGTCACGCTTTAGTCTCCGGCCGACGAGCCTTTCTTCGCTTTTTGCTTTTGTACGATGATTCGCGAGGATTGGCTTTCCGACGAGAGAATCCCGGCTTGGTATGGTGCAGATGGTGCGCCGGATCCAGGGGGACGAGGCGTTAAGGATGACGCTGGCGATTCTCCTGTTGACGTTTAAGACTAATAGAGTGTTCAGAGAATAGGCTGTTATTGTGTTTGTAAGATGATGCATGGATTTGGTTGAATAGTCGGATATGTGTTTTTGCTGTAGTATAACATTCGAGAGTTGAGCATGTAGTTCTGCTTGAAAGCAAGCTTTTCGATTCAGTTTTATTTATTTTTTCTTTTTTTTTTTTTACTTTTTGGTGGACGAGGTTGGGGGAAAAAAGAAACTCATTAAGGCGCGCACGCGACCGCGCGACGAAAGTGAAAAGAGCAAGGTCGCGCGCACGTGTGTGAATATGCAGCAGAGAGGATTTCATTCGTTGCTCATTTTCAAGGACTGCGCGCTGCTAATTTTAGATGAATGCGCAGCACGATTCTGCTAATTAAAGAGAACCTATCTGTACACTTCAATCGAATGAGCAGAGAGTACTTTTTATTACCTTTTTTTAGAAATATGTATTCAGTACGTTTCAAAGCGTTCTATTCAAGTGTAATCATGAAAAGATTCATAATTCACGTACCTACCCAATGATTTTATAAAGTTAATTTGAAATAAAAGTGGTTAAAATATAAAGTACCTAAGTATTTAGCTCGCATCAGTCGCAAAATTCTCTCAATAACATCTCCCTACAATCATTATCCGCAGTTTCACCAACATTTTATACAATCATCCAGCCTTTCCTCTCGCGCACACTCGCATACAGACAGAAGCGACGATCGACCGCAGCGCGCGCGCTCGCATTGTGCGCCTCCACACCTCTCGGAGGCTTTGTTGCTCGGGCGAGAGCGCATTAATCATCATCGCGGTTTGGAGAGCAGATCGGCCGCGGCGCGCAATTTATCGATCCCGCACGGCGGCTTGCGGCCGCCCGTGCAACGCCCGCGCTGCCCTACAGGAGGGCCATGCCCTCTATGGGAGTCGGAGGAGCGACCTGCTTTGCGAAAGGCTGCTTTATGTATATCTGCGAGTGTATATATGCGCGAGCGAGCGAACAATCAGCGAGCTGTGTATTCCTCGCGGAGCTCGACTATGTCGACGCTGCACGGCGATGGTTAATTATGGGAATTAGGTGGTTTCGAGGGACGTGGATTGAGGAATATGTTGGGGGATTTCAAGTGGAAGTTTTAGTAATAAGGCAGATGTCTTTGGATTTTTTATTCTGTTCCATTGAATTTATGACTCTATTAGAGAACAAGGAAAAAATCGTAAGCCCACCCAATCGGCTCGCGTCTTTTCAAAAACGACAAAATCCAGAGGAAATCGAAACTTGCTCGGTGCACAGGAAAACCTCGAACAACAGCCAGCGACCTCCTTGTCGTCCACATCGAACGATCGGCGACATTTCATCAGTATAGACCTCGCCTGTATATACACCTATACAGCGACCTACTCATATATATACCTATACGCACATCCCAGCGGAGCAAGTATATACACAACGACCACCGCGAAGCGCGCAGCTTTCCCGAACTAATTGGGAAACTGAATGCCGGGATTATTTCTCCGGCCGTCCCCCCGTCCCTCCCCTATACACTACACCCATCCACACAGCATAAAGCACACACGCTCATTGCATCCGCACAGAGGAAACAGCAGCGACCGCCACCGTCGAACTGTCACCTCGCGGCGGGCTTTGCCCGATTAGTTACGAGTGATCCTTTCTTCTTCTTTCGCCAAGAGAGCAAAAGCGTAGGCGCGCGCTCCTCCTACTGCCCAAAGACGACACAGAAGAAGCGGCTCGCTTTGCGCCTTTGTATTTCGGGGGGGTCCAGAGGAGCCGACGTCACCACCGCCGGGGTGTGAAAAGAGAGCCGGCGAGCTTTGACAGCGAAACGAGAATCGACTTGCGTGAAGCCTCGATTTTTCCCTTCGACGCCGCGCTGTCTCCCCGGCTTCTTTTTTTCTCTGGTTATATAGGGAACATTTTTCCCGGCCGCGGATTCGTCACGCCACCTATTTTGATGTATTTTTCGGTGGCCGCCTCGGCTTTATGCGATCGAAATTTATCGCGCTGTTTTCGGGCCTTTTTAACGTCGCTTCTCTCTTGTTCGGCTTTGTTTATCGCTCGCTCGTTATTCATCCTTCGACGGCCCTTGAGCTAGCGCGAGCGGGAGCGATTCGTTATTTATTCGTGGAGAGAGCGAGGAAAGCGAGGGCAGCTTTTTCATTCAATTAGCGCGTTTTTATTCAGGCATTGAATGAAAACGCAAGCGGCGGCTCTGTGAAACGCTTTTATTTACCGAGGGCTTTCGGTGAATAGTTCGGTGCGTCGAATTATTATCGGGAGTTTTTTTTTTACTTTTGAGGGATAGAGCGGTGAGATTGTAATGAATGAATTAATATAGATTGATTGGAATTATTTTTCAGATGGGTTTCATAGTATTAGGGATCTTTTTGCAAGGTTTGTATAAAGCGCTGCTTAATGAAAGTTTTTTTATTTATTTTACGTGTATTAAAGAGCATAACTTCCATTTGACAATGTCATTTGAAAAGTTCAATTGTACAGTAAAAGAGTTTTTCAACAATTTTTTATATATAGTATTTCATTTTGTCATTTTTAAGTCGTCATTCATTGAAATGTTTTCTAAAATCAACATCAATTATAACAAATAATATTTATCCTATATACTTATGCATTTTTCAGGCAATGTCACAGTCAATTAACCATCGACATTCTATATTTCCCAAACTACATCCCAGTCTCTCCACTTATCATCCTCCCTCAAATAAATCATACTGCACTTACACCCTCGAAAAACTGTCCCAACACACATCTCCAAAAAATCAGATAATCTTAATTAAAACCCACATCACTCCCAGTCCCCTACCAAGAAGCCTCCAAAACTCCAATTCGTCCTAATCGAACGCTTTAATCATATCTGGCTTCTTAGGCAGTCGCGCTTAACCACGCTATCGGCGATCATCAAAAAAAAAGGCGGAACGCGCCCCTCCCAACACGACACAATATATGTATATATATCAACGATTAAGAGCGCAACGATAAAGTACAGCCCAGCAAGGAGCACACGCGCAGCATTATACATACAACCTATACGTGCCACTGGCTCTTATCTATCCCACAAAGCACTTTATCAATTATTAGAGCGCCCGAGGCGGCAGATTTCCCACGGCCGGTAGCTAGCTATAGCGAGCTGTGTAGCTCGCATTCGGAAACGTACATATACGTGTCGAATCCGGCGCAAGGTCACCGTGGCTCCGCTCTGATCATTCCCGCAGTGGAAGCCCCCAAATGACAAATCGATCTCGAAGCCAATAAGCTGACAAAATGGCCGGGCAATCAGGCGCGCCGCGGGAGATGCCACTTCGAATCATCTCGCGCCCGCCACCTTTTTCTCTCTCTCCGCTGTGTGCCTGGCTTTGTGCGTATCTCTCCCGCTGGCCTACGCTCCTGCCTTTCTTTCGATGATCTTGAGGGGGGCTTCTTCTGGCTTTTTTTTTTTTT
>JAPYZA010008921.1:0-10245 GCA_030522685.1 Eupelmus azureus | reverse complement strand
TATATATATACACACACATAAATATATATATATATATATAGGCTCAAATTCAGGTACATATATGTAAATATGTATATAAATATACATAAATATTCATGAGTTGAAGTCCCTCAGATATATTACAAATCAATTCTCTAAGACATGACTTTCAGTTCACCTTTAGAGGCTTGTAAAAAATAAAATAGACACTTTATCAAAAAAGTGCGTATCCTATCTTGTTCCTTAGCGCAAAAGGAACAATTTGCCGTATTAAAAGTTAAAGTACGACCACCCAATTTTTCAAGCACAATTTTTTTCCCTTTTTTCAGATCACTGTGCGCTGGCTCATAGCACTTGAGAAAGCGTCCCATATCCTTACTAAAACCTATATCAGCCCAATAGATTACAATAACAAATTGAATGCCGAGACAGAGAAGAGCTGGAAGAAAATATCAGCTACGTAAATTGTACGCGCAATTAGCTGAAGGCGAGTTAGAGCACAGACGCGATTATCAAGCCGTCAAGGATTCCAATACTCAGTTTGACCTTTAAGGAGTAAATGATAAACAGCAAAATCTAGGACAGGATTGAAACGTAAATTTCAATCGGACCAAATAAATGAATTATTTTTTAAAAACATTTAAAAACTTATGACGATTAAAAATTAAGAAGATAATAAAGTTAAAAGCACGGGAAGTTTTTAAATACTACAAATAAATATACATGATAAATGCACAAAGGGCAACTTAAACCACAGTGATCACGTGAACTTTTTTTAACATTTGAATACTTATTTTTTGTTGTTGTAAATGTCATTCATAACCGTTTTTATACACTTGTAATTCGCAAATATTTAACTAAAAAATACAGTTAAAACTAAATAACTAATTATAACAAAATTAAAAATTAATTAACAGTATAATAGAATAATTTATGTGATCTTTTTCAACAGAAATTTATTTGTTAAAATATACATAAAAATTAAAAAGCCTTGTGACGAACGCGAAGTTAAATTCAAATTTATTACGCGCCGCTCTATATTGGTGAGAGCGCCGATCGCGAGATGCGCGCGTTGACTTCTCGCAGAAGTAGCGTCGCGGTGCGAGCGCTACTGACTGTGCTCCTCTCTCTATGCTCCTAGGATAGCCGATCTCGGTCGAGCATGTACGAAAGAGAGAGAGAGACAGAGCATAAGAAGCTAGTATGGCGAGCGATTTCGCGCGCGCGTGAATGCCAAAGGTCAACCGTGTGGATTTCGGTTGAATACCGGTGCCCAGCTGCTGACCAGAGGTTGTTGGTGGTCCAGCTGTTCGTCCAGCTACAGGGAGATAGCTGTCGACTCGAATTGTTCGAGGTAAGCCCGGTCGGCAACCGCGTCGAGGTAAACGTGTGCACGGGCATACAGCCGTCTTCCGCCGACGCTTCGCACGGATTATCGTGCGGTTCCTCTCCACAGCGGTGGAAAGTCGTAGCTATTTTAACGTAACCGTCACGGATGCATGAGTGAGTGTGTGACACCTGCACTGCCTGCAGAACGGCTGCAGTTTCCAGTGCTGTACTTCGCGCGGTTCACTGCGTGCGTGAGTGTGTGTGTGTGTGCGTGAGAGAGAGAAGATCGCGGCGCGCGACATGTGTCAGTGCGAGAGAGACAGCGCGACGCGTCTCTGCACTATTCGCGCACTTTTCCTCGCGGGGATCGGTTTTCCCGCGAGCTTACTCTCGTGGCGTGGGCGTGCCTTAATTTTGTATTGTGGAGTGATTCCACTTATTGGATTTTGTTACTTAAGAGGAGGTCGGATAGCTCTGTCCTTGTCTAATAAGAATTTTTGCTATAACTTGATAAGTCATTGTTTTTATGAAAAAAGAAAAGCTGTCCCTGCTAGATTTTAAAAAGAGCAAACGATTTTGTTTTGTGAAAAAATTAAAAATTTACACTAGATTTTGAGAAAACTTTGAAATACTAAAATAACTAAATATTTTCTAAAGAAAAGAATTAATAATAGTATTTCAAAGTTTTCTGAAAATCTAGTGGAAATTTTTAATTTTTTCACAAAACACAATCGTTTGCTCGTTATAAAATCTAGCAGGGACAGCTTTTCTTTTTTCATAAAAACAATGACTTATCAAGTTATAGGAAAAATTCTTATTAGACAAGGACAGAGCTGTCCGATCTGCTCTTAATTTAGAATATACTACTTTTTTTACTTTAAACTCAAATTCTCGTGTTCGCGCTTGATTTTAAAACCATGAGTGTCCTGACGCCGAATACCGCCGCCGCCGCGGGCACAGAACGTCACTGTGCATAGCTGAGCAACCGGACTTTGGAATTGGAATTTTACGAGTGATCTGGTAAAATCACTCGTTGTACACGGAGCACTCGACACCGCAGAGTGATTTTCACACCAGTGACAAGGGTTCACTGCTCACTCTTGCCACCTCATTGGAGCTCGTGACTGGACTCGAGCAGAGGACGCGATTGGTTGAGAAATATAATTATTTATTAAATCCAGCCGCGTTACAGCCTATACTAAATAAAAGATTAACCAATAAACAGAATATGTGATAAATCAACAATAAGTCTTTTCAACTTTATATAAATACAAAAATAATACAATTATAAGCTGCTACAAAAGTAGCTAGGGTAATTATTAATTTCAGGATTTTTAAATTTAGAATTTTAAAATTAAATAGTTAAAATAATTATTAAACAAATTTTGAAAAACGATTTACCTAATTTTTATGCTAAAGTGGAATACAAAATTAATTAGTTAAATGCCGAATAGTTAAATACAAATTAGTTAAATATAAAGTAATCATTTATGTTGGAAATTTATTACTCATTTTTTTTGGTACAGGAATACAATTCCTTCTAGTAATACTTTTCGAATATTAAATTTTTTTATTATCACAACGATTAAACAGGACCAAGCCTATCTTAAAGCAATCTTTAATAATAGTTCATTATAGATTTTTGTAATAAATTTTGACCTTTTAAATAAACAATTGAGCAAGCTTAATATCAATCAATATTACAGACTAGTGCTCTTGATAAGCATAAGAAAAAGGTACTGCTAACTTAACTTAGGTTTTAACTTAACTAGGTTAATAAATAAGAAATATCAATAATATATAGGACTGAAAATATATTTAAACATAAGAATAAAAATAAGACTAGTACTATAAGTGGCGACAAAAATTTAAATTTTAAGACTAGTAAATAAGCTAAATTGGACCAGTACCTTGAATTATTGTATCCCGAAATAAATATGGTTAAGAACGGACAGAATGGTGCCCCAGTGCCCGCGGCTCTGACGCAAGCCGAAATCACTCTTGCGATGTACTCTGCTATTACTAGTAGTCAGGCATTGCAGACTGCGCTTTATGGGATTCCCGAGTTTTACGGGAAAAATATCCCACTTAAGGACTTCATCCAAGATGTGCGGAATGGTGCAATACACATCGACCCAAATAATCGGGTACAATCGAATAATTATCTGAAAGCCGTCCTGAGCCGTTTGAGAGGAAGCGCAAGGGACAGTACCTACGGCATGACCTTCAACCGATTGGACGATTTAATCAAGCATTTGAAGGGACGATTTGCGCCCAGTAAGAATTATTCTTACTATAAGTACAAGCTCCAAACTTTAAGAATGAAGCAAGGAGACACAGTCGGTGATTTCCACGATAGAATAAAAATACTAGCATCGTTAAAGGAAGAAAAGGGCGAGGACTATAATGATGACATGATGGTGCCAATGAAAGAAATGACCATCGAAGTTTTTATCCGAGGACTGCCAGAAGATATAAGTAGAGCAGTAGATGCAGTACGCCCTGATCCCCTGGAGGACGCTCGAGCGGAGGCTGTAAGAATTGAAGCCTGAGTGGATGCTCACATAATTCCGGACACTCGCAGGAAAAAGGATAACAGGGGCAGTTGGAACAATTATAAGGATGACTACTGCTCACCGCGTTATGAAGGCAACCAAGGACCTAGAGAGCCACAGTACTCAAGAAATATGCCACAATATCCGAATAGAAGGGAGGGGTATCCCTCTTATGGAAACAGGGAGCCTATGTATGACCAGGCTCAATTAAACTACATGCGGGAGGCAAACCAGGCATATCGGACGACAAATCAATATTCAGGACCAAATCAAAGTCAGTACCAATGTCAGGACCAACGACGAGGGAGAATGCAACAAGAAATACTGCCCACAGGATGGCAAGGTCAAAATACGAGGCCACAATACCCAAGAAATCCAGGTTATAATGAACACCCCAGAGGCCCTAACCATATAAATCAAGGATATCAAAATCGGAATTTTGGCGATCAAGGCCAATATACCCAGTACAGAAGTAATGGGTATAACCCTCGACGAGAGTTTACACAACCGAGACTATTTAATCCGGAGACAGGTAATTACGACAATTACCGACCCCCAAGGCATGACCTAAGGAATGACTACACACAAGGCAATTATCCTAGAAGAGAAGATGATTCAAGAACGTATGGTCCACCAAGGAATCAGGATTTACGACCTACACCTGCATATCGTCAACCTACAAATCCTTTAAACTCGCAGGTAGCTCGTCCGAGCGCCAACGAGGCGAGACAAACAAGGGAATACACAAGACAGTCAATGGACAGGCAAGCGTCTCAGCCAAGACAAGTGTTGCATTTGAACGAAAGGAAGGCCGGATTGCTTTGTGTGGGAGATTTGAGGGCAGAGAGTTGATTGACAATGGAGCTGCAGTTAATGTCATTAAACTGGGAGCCCTGCATCCAGATGTTTTAATACAGACACTGGACGTCATAGACATAACGGGTGTCACCGAAGGATTCGTCAAGTCAATGGGGACTGTAACACTACACAGTAAGCAAAAGCCAGTAGTATTTCACGTGGTAGAGGACGATTTCCCTATCACCAGCGCAGAGATGATTGGACAACAGTATTTACGTGAAGAAGAGGCCGTCATCTCCTATTATAAAAATGCGCTATCCATAAGCGGCGATGTTATGCACCCCATTCCCTTCGTAAATGACGAACAGGAGCAAGGGACATCTCGACCAAGATCTGCTGGCAGCACTAAGAATTATAACAGTGACGCAATCACCGAAAGCATGCTAGCTGAACTGGGAAGCGAATCAAGAAGTGGCATACCGGCCCAGGAAGAAGATTTAAAGGACAATCACGAACCTTCAGATCAAAATAAAGTAACTTATCTAATAAAAGGAAGGACGAAGCAGGTAGTACAAATTAATTTAGTAGAGACAAAACTCAGCGCAGGTTATCTTCCACGTATCGACGTAGGACGATATCGTGACGTGTTTACACTCCCAGGAGATGCTCTTCCCTGTACCGATAAGCTTGCACATGAGATACCCTTGGAAAATAATGTACCCATAAATACCAAGGAATATCGGAGCCATCCAGCACATAAAAAAATTATGCAAAAGGAAATACAAAAGAAACTAGATGAAGGTATTATAGAACCCTCATCTAGCCCTTTTAACCACCAGCTTTATTGATACCCAAGAAACCGGTCAGTCAAAGCAATCCTAGATGGGGTGTTGTCATAGACTTCCGAGAGTTGAATAAAAAGACCATTGGGGACGCTTACTCTTTACCAAACATAGCAGACATAATGGACCAACTTGGAGGATCCATGTATTTTTCCACGTTTGACCTTGCCAGCGGATTCCAACAGATACCCATGAACAAGAACGATCACTGGAAAACGGCCTTTTCTACTATCAACGGACACTACCACTATAAGCGGATGCCGGAAGGACTGAAAAACGTCCCGGCAACATTTAAAAGAATGATGGACAACGTATTGCGAGGACTGCAGAATGTGGAAATGTTAGTGTACCTGGATGACATAACCATATACGCAAGAAATCTGGCTGACCACGAAGTAAAGGTGCACAAGCTCTTGAATAGATTACGTGAGGCTAAGCTTGTTTTACAGCCTGACAAAGTGGAATTTCTGCGCAAAGAAGTGGCATTTTTAGGACATATAATCAGCGACAAAGGAGTCGAACCCGATCCGAAGAAAATAGAGGCTGTAAAGGAGTTTCCGCAGCCCAAAACACAGAAAAATATCCGCCAATTTTTAGGATTGGTTGAATATTATAGACGCTTCATACAGGATTTCTCCAAGATAGCGAAGCCCTTGTTAAACCTATTAAAAAAGGAAGAAGCTTTTGAGTGGGGACCCAGCCAACAAGACAGTTTTGACAAATTGAAAACTGCCCTATGCACTGAACCGATATTACAGTTCCCTGACTTCGAGTAGCCGTTTACATTGACCACTAATGTATCGGATTACGCAACTGGTGCTGTATTAAGTCAGGAAAAGGGTGGATTTGAACATCCTGTTGCTTATCTGTCGAGGACTCTAAATAAAGCAGAAGTCAATTATCATACGACTGAAAAGGAATGTCTGGCTATGCTATACGCTTTAAATCAATTTACACCATATTTGCTTGGACGCAAGTTCACTCTCATTGCAGACCATGAACCACTTAACTGGATGCACACTCGAAAAGATTCCGGTAAGAGATTGATGCGCTGGGTGTTCAAATTCACTGGTTACGAGTATATATTTAAATACAAGCCAGGAAAATTGAATATAAACGCCGACGCTTTATCAAGGAATCACGGACCAACCTACGGAACAAGAGATAAATGAAGCATTACCTTCACTAAAGGTCATGATGCTTAAGCAAAAGGCAGAGAAGATGGAAGATACGGTCAAGATAAAATGGACCAGAAGTCATCCAGTACGAGGACAACCTAAGGGACCCGCCAACAAGGAAGAAACGCCTTCTGACCGAGAAAAACGGCTTTTAACTAAAACAAAACCACACATAGAGGAAAAGCCTCGTACACCAATTGAACGAAGACCACCCAGTTTAACAGGATCCTGGACGAACCCAAACCCAGCCACGAGAGGGAGACCAATAGGATCTAAGACTAGAAGAATCGCACCAACTTTAGACCACAGAGAGATAGCCCAGAGAACACGAGCCAAAGTTAACACTGGTTGACCAACTCGAGAAACAGCTAAATACACTGGCACCAAACCAAAGACTTTGAACACATCCCGACCAAGCACGAGCCAAAACGTTGAAGAATCAGAATGGACTGATGAATGTGCCAGTTCAAAGCAGACCTCCAGAAGATCATCAGTAACTTCCATAGCCGGAAACGAAACTGATAGCACTAATGACTAGCGACCACCTATATATGACTCTCGACGAAGTGCAATGAGAGAAGAGACTACCTCAGAAGAAGCTAAAAGCTCCACTACAGCTGGACAAGCAACGAAGAATTTGCCAAACGATCCAGAAATCGAGATTTCACCAGCACTAACCAGTGAGACAGAAGAAGTTTCTGAAAGTGAAAAACAAAATGAAGAGTTCAATACTACTCTCACTCAAGCTGGAGTACAGGAGTCCATAAATCGATTTGAGGAAAGCTTGCAGATACTTATGGAAATGAGTAAAAACCTAACCTTAGCAGAGGACACAGAAGAAGAAATCTCTCTCCATAAGCATTATTCTTGAGTTTTCACTCAGAGATAGTGGAAGCCATGTTAATATTGTTCAAGATAAACCACTTGATAACATCTGGATACCAGCCTCAGACAAATGGCTCCCTGGAGAGAAGTCACGCACCACTAATGGACTACATAAGGACGTACACGGAAAAATATAACGACTGGGACCAATTGGTGCCAGTCGCAACATTTGCCTATAACACCAGTGTTCATGCGGCAACGAATTTCACCCCTTTCGAACTTGTTTATGGACGAATCGCTAGATTCCCTTTTAGAATACCGCGAGACGAGAGACTACGGACATACAACCTTTATTTACAGGACTTAATAATGCGACTAAATGAGTTTTGGCGGGAGAAAGACAGATAAAAGCAAAAATAAAATTACCCCTATGACAAGAAAATAAAACCCTTTGGGGGTAAACCTGGAGAATATGCATGGGTTTTAAATAAGCCACGCATTTCCAAATTTGACAGTTATTATAATAAGCCTTTAAAAATAATAGAAGTGCTGGGACGTAATAACGTCATTTTAGAATTCCCCACGGGCAAACGCATACGAAAGTATACGGACAAATTAAAACTTGTACCCCCAAATATTGACAACAATCACTAATCAATAATGTGGTTAACAGGATGTTCGAGTTAATCAAAACAACGTTAATTATCTATGGACTAACACAGCTAACAACGGGACAACGGAACTACGAAATAGAAGTGGTACGAACAAACCCAGGAATTTATTATGAGAGGATGGACACCATAAAGTTAAAAAAGGCTGAATGGCAATTGATAATAAATTTAGAAGTGGAAGATTTTTTAGCTGCTCACACAGAAAACCAGACCTATTTTGATACTCACGTGGCATGCACCAAAAGAATTTCAACAAGCGTGAGCACCATGCTTTTGTCCATGGAAGCTATGGACCTAAGATATCAAACACTTCGGACTATCAGAGCAGAGATTCAATCCGCATTAAACAGTATGGGGCACTTACAACCGACTAACAGCAGGCAGCCTAGGAGCATACGAACCAAAAGGCTCACACCAATTGGAATAGTAGGGACAGTCAGTAAAAGCCTTTTCGGACTAATGACAACTGACAACGTGGAGGCTGTACACAAAAATATAGACACCTTGTTCAAGGATCGAAAGAAGTTAGTTGAATTAAGCAACAAAAGAGATCATATAATATCTTCACACTTTGAAGAGTTATTCAACCAAACAAGGAAGCACACGCAGATAATACAAGAACTCGAAGAATACCTAAATAAAAATATTAGGGTATTAAACACGGACGTAGATCAAATAAAATATCAGCAGGAGATGATGTCTTATGCACGATATGTAGAAGCTAAAATGGACCATCTAATAACAACCAATAAGAAACTTCTGAAAGTTTTAATACTACTAAAAGAGAGAAAAGTCCACCCAGAACTATTAAAACGACAAATTTTACAATAAATAGCTTCGGAAATACGACGCTAATCATTGAAACTGGACTTTCCAATTCCTGCCGAGCACTTGAGACCAGAAGAAATTGCCGAAATTTCTAGAATAGATGCCATCCACTCAAATCCAAGGACAATAGCAAGAGTGCCTTACAACTTGTACAGAATGCACTCTATAAATACCGCAGGAGAGTCATAACGAGACTAGCGGTACCGCGCACATACAACCATCTCATCAATACATAGCCGTGAGATTATACTAACAGCAATACCGAAAGTTTAATTATAATACTTTAGGAGAATGCCAAAGGACACACTATTCTCACATACCCCCGGTAAAGGAGCCCTTAA
The DNA here is from genome assembly GCA_030522685.1 of Eupelmus azureus. Lineage (NCBI taxonomy): Eukaryota > Metazoa > Arthropoda > Insecta > Hymenoptera > Eupelmidae > Eupelmus > Eupelmus azureus. The sequence continues at coordinate 899 of JAPYZA010008921.1, read as the reverse complement.
GAGAAGTAGAAACACACAAAGACTGCGAGTTAACCATATTGCTAACACACAAGACTGAAGAATTTCGGACATGTAACATCATATTCAATATGAATGATAGGACCCAGTGGAATTATCTCTCGGAGAATGGATCATGGTTATATTCTACCGGAGCGGGAGACACGTTACGAGTAGTTTGCCCTGAACAACCGGACCAACAAGTAAATTTACGAAGGGTAGGAATTATAAGACTGAGACCTGGATGCATTGGACATACCCATGAAGTCACCCTCTTCAGTGAGCAGAATAAGAAAAATACAAGACAATACCTATATAAACCGGAAGTTACCTTAAATATATCTGCTTTGCACTCAATCTTGTCGGACCCACATAACTTAAAATGTTTTAAAGAAAGCTCGGACCGACAACTAATAAACGAATATAAAGAGGACGACCTAAACTCCGTTATCGCGAAGATGCAAATAATCGGGACATATAAACGCGAAAAATTGACAACAAACTCTATATTTTATGGGAGTATATCACTACAAACAGTAATAATTGTAACAATTATTATATGCATTTTATGGACAAAAATTTTGAAAAAAGTATTTTGCCCCAGAAAACGACATTTCCCAATTAAGGGGGCCAGCCTGGATTGAAATCACTGAAAATGAACAAAACATTTACAACTATTTAAAATAGTACATCAGAACTTTTATTAATATAAATTTTTTGAACTTACGATATACATATTACAGATCATTTTTGCACGTTCAAGTGATCTATATTGTCCTTTAAGTCTCTAATACCGCCGACCATTAGAAACCTTGAATTTTGACTACTGTACCCACTTACCACGGGTTTTCGAGCCAACCAGCTAATCAATTTATACCCGGTTGGGCTTAAAATACTCCTTT
>JAPYZA010008918.1:0-10254 GCA_030522685.1 Eupelmus azureus | reverse complement strand
GTGAGAAGCGGTGAGTGAGTTGCGCCTGCTCCAAGATCCATCGCGGCCACGTGCTCCTTCAAGGCTTGGAAATCTTTAAGGTGATTCTCGAAGCGCTGTTGATAAGCGTCAAACTTAAAGTTAAGGGACGAGATTTCATTTTGAATAGAAGCAACAGCGCTCGGAGTTTGCTTAAACTGCTCCAAAAACTCCTTAAAGTACGCCGGCGGTGGTTCAGCCATGTTGTCGGGCGAGTGCGCGCTGTCACTGGAGGAACGACGGTGAGAAGTGGGCGTGGCCAAGCCGGCTGACACAGGGCTAATAGGCTCCTAGGGGCGGGGCGTGGCTCCTGACTTATGTCGCCTTGACGACGGATGGAAAGATGGCGACGGGGGCGTGGTCTGGCGCTTAGCCCCACGACCGTTTGTAGGAGAAGCCGAAGAAGAGGGGATAACTACGTTTTGTACGTTAGGAGCACTAGCAGTAGTGTTAGTAAAATGAGAAGACGAAGAATTAGCTGAGGCAGCACAGCAGTTAACTAGTGACGACGAAGCAAACCAATCAGTAGGACAGCAGTCAAAATGATAAAGTTTTGCGCACACCACGCACTGCAGAGTTTTTGGAGCAGGAGGTTTTGCAGGAGGTTCAAGAAGGCACCACTAGATCGCAGAAATTGGCGCGAGCTGCTGAATCCTAACCTCCAAAACCCAATTCAGTGAACATAACCTCTAAGGAAGTAGCGACAATGAGCACAGCTTTCTGCCAAAAGTATGTGCTCTCTCTTAGAAATTAATTGATCAGAATGACCGGCAGAAAAAGCTGAACCCGCCACTGCAAAAAAACGTCGCATGGACGTACGAAGACGTTCAGTAATAGTACATAAAGAGCAGAGTCGTAAGAAGAGGTGTACTCACCGCAAGAGAGAGAGAGAGAGAGAAAGAGAAAGAGAGAGAAACAGCTCATCGCGGTCACCTACCACTTCGCCTAGCCCGCGAGAGCGGGAGCAGCGTAGCCCAAGCATATGAGCGCCGAGCGGTGGGGGTATAGGCGCTGGGTAGCCAGAGAGCGCGCACCCGCGGCTCGATCGTCGTCTTCGCGATGCTTGTTCGCGAGCGGCAGAGCGCACTTGCACGTATGTCTGTGTGTGCGTGCATAGTGGGGGGAGAGACTCGCACTCCTAGTCGCCGCGCGGCTCGCAATACTGCGATTTACATGAAACAAATACATATATGCGATATTCGGCGAAACGGCCGAATCGGCACAAAGGCGTGATCTCTCTCGCTCACTCAGTTCCGATAACTTCCGTAAATTTGACAATACCCCCACTACATTGACCTTCCGTTTCCACATAATATTGAGTATATAAATAGATGGCTCACTTCCGAATTTACTTGTCATTTTTCCATTACGATGAGAGAGAATGTACGCGCTCGATCATGGAGAGAGAAAAGAAAACGATTTTTGTAAGTTCTGTAACACTGACAGCTGTATTTGAATTTTTCTTTTTATGTGATTTCTAATATTCAAAAATTTGTATGCGCAGTTTCGTTTAGCTACTTGGTAGCTTACCATTTGACGATGTTAATCCGCAATAACTGAATAGTTTATTAAAAATGGTAAGCAACGTTATGTCTTTGTAAAAATTTAATCTGACTTATGACAATTTCTTGTCATATATACTAATGCACACATGTACCTTTTATTATGTTTAGCCTTGAAAAGGGACGTATTTGTAAAAACGTCCGAATCGTCGACAATCAAAATAAACTTGGTTCGCGGAGATCAACAGCGTCACTTTTTCTTTCCTTCCAAAAGAAAATATATGTACTTTTCAAGACAAATTTAACCCCGTTTGCAGAATTTTTAAAGTTTAAGAGGGGTGCACGCTACAGCCATTCAAAGGTACATAAAATAGCGAATTTTCATTATTTTTTCAAATCTATGTATCGCAGTTACTTAAATACGAAATTATATTTAACAAATATACTTTTTAAAGCTCTTGTTATAAGCTAAAAAATTCTGTTTTCGAAATCAAAAAAAAAGTTAAAAACTCGAATTTTTATAAGCGTTTGAATATGGTCAAAAAATGCTCAAAAATGCCGTTTTTCGAGTTTCTAACAGCTGTAACTTGGCTCTTGTAGTGTTTCACGAGCTAAAATTTTGCACAGGGGCCCGATTCAGTAAATGTATCGGTCGCTATGGCTTGAATAACGTTGCGTCATAATTTACCGTTACGGACTACTGATAAACGATAACCACTCAATGAAGGCTCCACAGCGTTGCCCTTATTCATTAATGGCTGACGGGCCTATATCGGCTGATATACTCTATCTCAGCCAATCAAAATTCTTCCTTGACCTTATATCGGCCGATATAGGCCCGTTAGCCATTACTAAAAGAAGACTAGAACGTTTTTTGTTTATTTTTTTTGGAAAAAAAGACAAATACATTTCATTTTTTTGGGGGGGGGGGATTAAACAACTCAATTATAATGAAAACTGAGCATTTAATCTCTTTTATTTATTAATTTTAAACTTACACTAATAAATGAAAAAAATAAATATTGTTTTTTGCAAACATAAATCATGTATATATATATATAATAACTTATACCTCTACATAAGCAATATATAATAAACAATAAATAAATTATTATTTTCATACTATAGTCTCTAAAAGTTAAGGTGTGAATCCACTTCCAAATTCACACCTTAACTTTTACAGAGTACATCGTATAGAATAATGACGAATATAGTATATTACGCACCTAGGGAGGAAAAATAAGGAATGTCCCAGATCGCATGTAAAGTGTCACCCGAGGCGAAGCCGAGGGCGATAAACATGCGATCTGAGGCTTTCTTTGTTTCCTCCCGTGGTGCGTATACTATTTTTCACCATACCCGGGCCGAAAATACCACTTTCGTGACTTCGAGCCGGGAGCGAAAGTGGTACTTTCGGCCAGGGTATGGTGAAAAAGTTTTTTATATAAACTTAATTTATAATTTTTACGGGAAACCAGAATCTTCAAACAAATCTTCGAACCTTTGCACTGCATCAGTAGTTAAATTCATTTTTTCTTTTAACATTTGTTCAATATCTCTTAACGTTTGCACCAATAAAGATAAAAATCTCGTTATCATTTTATTTTGCTCTTCCATCAGATGAACTATTGTCAAATTTAGAGGTTTACTTCTACCTAAAAAAGGGTAAATATTCATACTTAATAATAAATTTATTAAATTATGATTGAACACAAAAAATAGATCTTTACTAAAAAAAATTTAAATTGTTAACAGTAATAAAAAAAAAAAGAAAAAAGAAAATATACTTGTTTCTGTTTCTGTGTTTTGTGCTTTTCTTGGTATGTTATCATCGCCGCTGATTTATATTGAATTTTCTACAGGAGAAAGTTGTCTTTTCAAATTCTTAGGATTGTTCGACTTTTTGAAGGTAGAAGAGTTCGTACTTTCATCTGAATAATTTAATAACCAAGCCTTCGTCGCAGTTGTAAGTTTCCCAGACGAGGTAAATGCAGACGCAGGCATATTTTTGCAACTCGCCTTAGTACACTCAGTGTTCTCAGTCACTCAGTTTTCTTTACTTTAAAAATGAATTTATTTTAGATAGTAAATACTTTACGAAAAAAAAAAATTTAGAAAATAGTTCGTACAATTTACATATTTTTAATTATGTATAACTTTAATTTAAAAAATTTCAATTATAATGCATTTGATTTGTAATTTAAAGAAAGATGTGAATTCTTACCCTTCTCCAACAATCCACCGGTCGCACCACTCCACTTTTTATTTGATTCAAATCATCAGCTAAAAAACTCCAAAAACTTTTCATTAAATCATCTGTTAGTTTTCCGCTCACGAAATCAGTGTTTCTTGTCATGAAATCGTTTAAATATTCTATTTGCATTTGCGTAGGTATTAGTCGTTTGTTGATAAAAAATTTAAGATGAAAGATTTAAACTTTGTTCAAATGAAATTAGATAATAATATTTAACAAATAAGGTAGATATTAATATATAGATGTATACGTATTAATTGAAAAACAAGATTTTCAGAACTTACGTTTGTTTCGACATTGTGTCTCCTATCGATGATGTCTGGGCAAGGAATGAAGCTTACAAGCTATGACAGGGCTAAAGGAAGAGTAGAGGTGTAGAGGAATTTCAGGATGCTCTTAGTATAAACATTGGAAAAATATTTGAAGCAGACACTCCGAAATAGACGTCACATACTCTTAAAATTTAGTTTTATAAAATTTTTCAACTGATACTTGTAATTTTATTTTATTTTTACTTACTCTACTTCATTCTTTACGTGACAATTTTCTATGTAAGTTTTTGGAATTCCAGCTTCGCTTACAATAGGCATGCCTATTCCGTGTTTTCCAAATATAGCACATACCCTTGCATCAGTCTTTGTGTATGAGCACTCTATTTGTAAATTTCCTGTTCTACGTTGAGATTCAAAGTATGCTGCCATAGTTTGCTTTGATCGATGACGTTTAGAATTCCAAACCTATAAAAGAGAAAGAAACAGTTTTTTAAATATCTAACATTACTTATAAAAAGTTTTTAAGATAAATTGCTACAAGAACTTACTTCTTCCCACTTAATAGGATCTCGTTTGCTAGGACCGGGTTTATTTAATTCTTCCGATAATTCTGGCCACATTGCTTTATATTTTTCATAACCTTTTTTTCCTAATTTCATTATTTGCTTACGAGCAAATAAAGGGTACTCTTCCATGTATGCAATTAAATAATCGAGCTGTCGTTCATTTATTCGACTTCAAAAATACATATTTGTAATAATTAATACATTTTACTAAAACAACTTTTGAAAAACAATTATTTACTGTAATACTAACAGCACATTATTTCTGTAAACTCGTATAATGGCTGAATATAATTAAAAGTATACGCAATAAATAACCGATGCATTTCAACACTGTTAATAGATTATTCGTTTGAAACTTATTATAAAAGGTGGCACCTTCCTCATGGTAAGTGGGCAAAGCTATCGCTGTCGCTCTTGTGCCTATACTGTGACTTGTCGAGTTATTTACGCATTCGTTCAGTATAAGTTACGCGTACAATAAAGGTTCTAGAACTTTAACTTAAACTGCTGTTGGCACGTTTATTGCGAACATACTTTGATTTAGTCTCTGGTGATTTTATTTTCTTATAAGAAATATTTTAAAGTGATTTTAAAATCTTTGGCGCTATTGCTGCTATTTTAAACAATCAAGAAGAAATAAATCGATAGAACATCAATGAAGACGGAGCAGAGGCAAGAAATAATAGGCAAATTTTCAGAATTTTAAAACGCCAGCTAAGAGATAATTAGAATTAGAATTCTTTCGAATTAGATCCCAATTATTTTCAGAAACATTACAGGTAAATACCATATTATTTTTAGTAAATAATGAAAATATGAATTGTCGAACGTCGCTATTGATTTACAAATCACATAAACTTGTAGCAATAATAACAATTATTATTTCACTTTTTTTTTATATTTTTTATAATCTCAAAATTAAGTTGAAGAAAGTTCAGTATCAATAAATTAGCAGCTGTTTATATTTCTGATTTAATTAATTACGTATATTCATGATAATTTCCTTACATAGATATTTTTTGTTTCACATATGCTTGCAGAGATAATATTTTTATAATACATTATAAAAAATTTTTAGATTGACACCCCACTTAGCACAGAAATTATGTTCTGAACTGAATGACCATATGAAGCCACAAAGGAGTTCAGCTGTTCCATTGCATCTACAAGTGATGTCTGTACAAAGATTCCTAGCCGAGGGGGCGTATCAGAAGGGTGTAGCATGTGACTTTAATCATGCAATATCTCAATCGTCAGTGAGTCGCTATATTGAAATAGTCATAAGCGGTATTCTGTAATTAGAAGAAAAATATATTCGGTTTCCAAGTACAAGAGAAGCACGACAATTAGTTTCTAATAAGTAAGTATAGCATTATTCAGTTGCTTTTGCGGAAACAGAATTCGTATTTCCTAGTTTCAATTTTTAAAATTTTAATGGTTTTAAATTTACCAGAGTATAAATGTTAATGTTAAAATATTAATTGTTTGCATCGTTTTCAGTTTGCGAAGATACATTAGAATTTCAGGAATAGTAGGCCTTATTGACTGCATGTTAGTGACGTGTATTAGGCCAAAAGAAAATGAAGAAGCTTTGTTGAATTTCAAAGTCGGAACATCCATGAATGTACAGATGGTAACGTAATTAAATGTATAATTATACAATAATTTAATTTTAAATTGATATAAAATAATGATGAGAGTAAAGAACTTGTAAATATTATATTAGAATATAAAAATAGCTGGATTTTAATTTACTAAATTGAAAAAAAGACGATTTTACTAAAAATGATAAATTAAATAAAAAATATTTTAATTTTAATTTGAGAAAGATACATAGCTCTTTTCTATAAAAATGTATACAAGATCAAACATTGCGTTACAATATTAACATAAATTAGTGGATTATGGAAAATCGCCTTCGGTTCGGGTGGGAATTTACATACGATTTAAGTTGAGTCATTCTTTATTTACTCCCGTCGTGTATCTACGAATTTTTTTACACGAGACGCGTATAGTTTGCTATTTGGTGATATGCTATTTGCTAAGAGGGAGTAAGCTACCCACTTTACGCGTAGTGTGTAAAAAATTATATTTTCATGCAATTTGAAAGATTCTTTACTTTTCCTTCCTAGATGCATAATCTAGTATTACTCTATTCATTTTATATTAAAAATCGTATCTTAAAGATTCATAAAAACTCATAAGCGCAAATGGTACATTCTCGTAGTTAAAATTTGATTCCCTTTTTAAACTTTCCAATAAACAGTTAAAATGTTACATGAACAGATAAAAGATTTAGATTACATGATCTTAAACGGTTGTATTTGTCCCGGAAACAATACTGATCGCCATGTTTGGAACATTAGTCAAATTAAAACTTATTTAGAAATGCTGAGGGACGATGCTGATATTTTAGCTGCAGAAAGCAAATACTATTTACTCGGTGATAGTGGTTACACTCCTTCGCTAATTTTATTGACACCCATTTTAAATGCATAAAAGTTTCCAAGATTATTAAAGCATGTGCTATACTACATAATTATCGTAGGCTAAATGGGTAAGAAAAAAAAAATTGGTACTGATAAAATATTTTGTAGTTTAATGCAATAGTCGTTCATGTATGACAGAATAATGTATTATACAACATGGGAGAAAAGAAAAGAGAGGGACCAAATTTGAAAATAATTATTTAACAAAAACAAAATGTCTTTTAATAACAGTATGAGTAAAAATTTTAATTTTAAAATGTATGTTTTATTTAGGTTGCAGGATGAAATCCCCCAAGTCTGTAATATGCGACAACATGGTATTTACAATGGGAATTATGAACCAGGACTTGCTGAAAGAAACGAACTTGTCAATTGATGTTACAGATCATAGAAATTAAAAACGTTAAAAGTTCAAATCTTTTTTATTTTATTAAAAGAATATTTAAAGTACATTATTTTATTTCTTTGAATTTAAAATCCATCCCTCAGAAAGTACATTTTGCTATAAGGACTGTAACGGGGCTGAATTTAATAAATAATTAAATTTCTCGACTAATTTCGCACTCTGCTCGGGTCCACCCATGAGCTCCAACAAGGCGGCAAGAGTAATCAGTGAACCCCTGTCACTGGTGTGAAAATCACTCTGCGGTGCCGAGTGGTCCGTGTACAACGAGTGATTTTACCAGATCACTCGTAAACTTTCAATTCCAATGTCCGGTTGCTTAGCTATGCACAGTGACTTTCTGTGCCCGCGGAGGCGGCGGTATTCGGTGTCAGGATAATTAGGATTTTGAAATCAAACGCGAACACGTGAATTTGAGTTTAAAGTAAAAAGTAGTATATTCTGAATTAAGTAACAAAATCCAATAAGTGGAATCACTCCACAATACAAAATTAAGGCGCGCCCACGCCACGAGAGTAAGCTCGCGGGAAACTCGATCCCCGCGAGGAAAAGCGCGCGAATAGTGAAGAGACGCCTCGCGCTGTCTCTCTCGCACTAACACCTGTCGCAAACAGCGATCTTCTCTCTCTTTCTCTCTCACACACACACGCACTCAGTGAACCGCGCGAAGTACAGCACTGGGAAACTGCAGATGTTCTGCAGTCAGTGCAGGCGTCACACACTCACTCACGCATGCGCGACGGTTACGTTATAAGCTACAACTCTCCACCGCTGTGGAGAGGAACCGCACGATATTGCGTACGAAGCGTCGAAGGTAGACGGCCGTATGCCCGTGCACACGTAAACCTCGACGCGGTTACCAACCGGACTTACCTCGAACAGTACGAGTCGACACCTATATGACTGTAGCTGGACGAACAGCTGGACCTCCAATAACCTCTGGTCAGCAGCTGGGCACCGAGCTCTGCCACGTTGTCGCGTTTAAAACAACCAAAATCCGCGATGGTTGACGTTTGACGTTCACGCGCGCGCGTTATCTTTCGTCACACTAGCTTCTTCTTCCCTCTCTCTCTCTCTCTTTCTCTCTCTGCCGTGCACGCTCGGCCGTGCTCGGCAATCCTCGGAGCGTAGAGAGAGGAGCGCAGTCAGTAGCGCTCGCAGAGCGACGCTACTCCTGCGAGAAGTCAACGCGCGCAATCGCGCCGGGGCTTTCACCAATATAGAGTGGAACGAAACAAATTCAAATTTAAATTCGCATTCGTCACAGCACATTTTGAAAAACGAGTTCTCTACAAAGGAGATAGCATAAAAAATATTTCTAAAATTGCAATATTAATTTTATATATATAAAATAATAAAATATTATATATACATATATATATATATATATATATATATATATATATCATTTTGATATACACAAATTATTTACAGAAATCCTATCCTATATATTTTTTATTATATTAAAGTGAAACCACTTTTTTCTCCATTCCTAACCCTTTTCCATTTCATTTGTTTTCTATCTGATAAGTACATAATTTTTTTTTTAATGAGATGGGCATTTTTTATAATTTTTATATTAAAGTGACCTTTTGTACCTCTGCTTCTTTGGACGATGTTCACCTATGACCTGGGGGTCACCCTGACACCTGGACATCAAGTTTATCCGCAATTTTGCTATTTTCATCTTGGGACGTATATTTTGTGGTTACCATATTTTTTTGGCTCTCATATTTTTTGGGCCTTATAATTTTATATTTTTTTACGGTCTATATTTTGTTGGTCCTTATAATTTTTTGGGCCTTATATATTTTGCGCTTCATATTTTTTTGCGATCTATATTTTTTGGGCCTTATAATTTTTTGGGCCTTTATATATTTTTGGACCTTATATTTTTTTGGCCTTTATATATTTTTGGACCTTATATTTTTTTGGGCTTCATATTTTTTGGGCTTTACATTTTTCGGGCTTTATATTTTTTTGTGACCTATATTTTTTGGGCCTTATAATTTTTTGGGCCTTATATTTTTATTGGCTTCATATTTTTTGCAGTCTTTATTTTATTTAGCTTTATATATTTTGGGCTTTATATTTTTTGGGCCTTATATTTTTTTGGGCCTTATAATTTTTTGGGATTTATAATTTTTTGGGCCTTATATTTTTTTGGGCCTTATAATTTTTTGGGCTTTATAATTATTTGGGCCTTATATTTATATGGGCTTCATATTTTTTTGCAGTCTTTATTTTATTAAGCTTAATAAATTTTGGGCTTTACATTTTTTGCGATTTGTATATTTTTGGGCCTTATAATTTTTTGGGCCTTATAATTTTTTGGGCCTTATATTTTTTAGGCCTTATAATTTTCTGGGCTTTATATTTGTTTGGGTCTTATATTTATTTACGATGTATATTTTTTTGGTCTTTGTAATTTTATGGGCTTTACATTTATTGGGCTTTGTATTTCTGTGCGATCTATATTTTTTTGGTCCTTATAATTTTTTGGGCCTTATATTTTTATGGGCTTCATATTTTTTTGCAGCCTTTATTTTATATAGCTTTATATATTTTGGGCTTTATATTTTTTGCGATTTATATATTTTTGGGCCTTATAATTTTGTTGGCTTTATAATTTTTTGGGCCTTATATTTTTATGGGCTTCATATGTTTTGCAGTCTTTATTTTATTTAGCTTTATATATTTTGGGCTTTATATTTTTTGCGATTTATATATTTTTGGGCCTTATAATTTTT
>JAPYZA010008913.1:0-12591 GCA_030522685.1 Eupelmus azureus | reverse complement strand
TTAAGTTCGATTATATCCGTTTTCCATAAAATAAGCGAAAATTAAAGGTAAAAGTTGTATTTCAATTATATAGAAAATTTTTGTTTCTTCACACTCAGTTTATGTATTTATTCAGCGTTAATTTACAGAAAACAAACAATTTCGGGCTATGTACATTAAGGGAAAAAAAATTAATAAACAACCACAATGGCATTGCCATACCCCTCATTAAACCAAGAAACTATCATAGGCCTTTGTGAGTCCAGGACTCCGGACACAAAGCAAAATCCGAATTCCGCCGAAAGCCCGAATTCGTAAGCACGCGTACGCGTCCAAAGGCGTGGTGGACAAAGGGTATTAACCGGAGAATGCAGGCGCGCAGAAAACTAGGGTTTCCACTCGATTACTCGAAAAACGTCAATACGAGCACGGGGGTAGAAGTGTGCCTCTGTGCGCGGAGCTGACTCAGTCGCGCGCGCATGCAACATACATGAGTAGGGGGAGGCCGGACGCTATACGTATCTGTATTAGGGGTTTCAGGGGGTTTCTCGGCCGAGGGGCGAAATGAGAGAGGAGCTGGCGTTTTTCGGATGGAGCGCGTCTCGATGTCTCGTTAAGGAGTTTGACGCAGGTTTTAGTACGGAGCTCAGCGAGGGAATGCTTTTTTTTATTAGGGATTTGGGTAATTTGGTTGAGACATTTTTTAATTAATTAAGTTATTTGTTATATTTTAATATTGAAATATAGAGGCTAGAGTTTTAGCCTAATTTTTTGTAAGAAATTTGACATGAAAAATAAATTGTAAAAATCCTAAATGCCTAATAAAGTAAATTAGAAATTTGATAAACCGGTATTGCGATAAAATACATCGTGTCCAAGAACATAAAATGCCTTTTTCCGTCCGAATATAGAGATTGCATTACGAGTCGTAAGTATATATAACCAGAAGCTGAAATTGAGTGCATGAGAGCCTGAAAGCTTCGGATGAAGGTTCGCTTACCCGCGGTGACTCAAAAAGCGCGAGTGAAATGACGGTTTTTGACTCAGCAAATACGCGCCAGTTACTTTTAAAATAAAAAGAATTTTTTTAAAAACGTTTTATGTTAACGTGTTATGGGCTTTATCATTAAAAATTCGTATTAGTCAGAATTAACTGTTCTGCAGTTAACGTAGAAATGCCTTCAATTATATTTGATATTGCCATATAATACTTGAGTTATTAGAGTATAAAGCGTCAACGTAGATAACCTGGAATTAATAATTTATAGTTTGATTGAATTTATAGTTTGTTTGATTGATGAACTATAGTTGACATTTATAGTTTGATTTGATCATATATGCAGTTAACGTGGAATTACCAATATACAGTTAACATGGAATTATTCATATAAATATTCACATTGACACACACACTTACACGTATATGTGTATGTATATGAACAATTCCACGTTAGTTAATTTCGAGCCAAAAACTACGGCTATACGGGGGTAAAAATATTCATTCGCCCATAGTGCATACAATATTTTTCGTTGTGCATGTATTGATTGTCGCGTTTTTGTGCCTAAAAGACGTTGGTAAAACGATGGTTTTTAGATACAAACAGATGTTATAAGATAGATCGTAAAATACGTGTTTATATAAAAGGTAAAGTGGGGTAAGATGCCAGCTTGGAGAAGGCACCACAAAGCTAGATATTTTTGTTTTTAAACGAACAGCAATAAGTGCATAACAGCAAAAATTATTAACAGTTAATTTTTGAGCAACGATTAAAATAAAAATGTGAGAAAATGTAAATAACTGTTAGTAACTGTTAATGATTGTATAATATAATGTTTAGTTCGCGACAGAAGCTAGACTTATTAGTAGTTAGTTGCCGCTATTAACAGTTACGGTTATTTACAGTTATTAACAGTTATTAACAGTTAGTCACATTTTCTTTAATTCTTTATTGTGAATATGGAGATTCTAGTAAGTGTAAACAGTTATTCACAAATATTAACTGTTATTAATAGTTGTTCATAGTTATTAACATTTACTTTAAATATATTATATATAGCGAAAAACAAAAATGTGAGAAATCTTAAAAAACTGTTAATAACTATGATTATTTCAGGGATGGGCAAACAGTATTAGAAAATATATATTTTAGATACATTTGTTGTGTCAAATGCAGTTAACATACATTATTTTAAATACGATGTTTTAAATACAGGTCTGATTCGTATTAAAAACGTCTGATTTAGTATTAAAAATAAAATAAATTATTAAATTAAAAAAACAAATCTACATTAAAAATCTATATTTCAATACTGAAATTCGAAAGTACTTTAAAAGTTTTTAAAACACTTTTTAAAGTATTTCAAATACTGCAATTTACAATATGCATTTGGATTTATGTTAAAAGAAATACTGAAATTGCCAACCTTTGATTGTAAATAACTGTTAATAACTATGAATAACTTTAAATAACTGCAAATAACTGTTGATAAGTTTGACTTCTTTTTCAAACCAAACATCATATTGTAGTTATTAACAATTATTCACAGTTGTTAACAGAGTTAAGTAATCATATTGTCTTACATTTTTGTTTTCCAGTAGAGGCCACTTACAAAATTTTCTACATACTATTTATTAGTTTTGTTTTTTGGCAGAAAACATTTAAAAGGAAAATGTATAATATGAGAAACTTCATTATATCAACTTTTTACGAAAATAAGATAATATAATAATCAATATAATATGAGGTATAATATACCTGTGTATGAATTAATAATATGTGGCATCTTCCAGCACTACCGATGAGGAAGTTGTTCTATTCACGTTAGTCTCAATTGCAGCAGTTGAATATTATTTAATTTAACTTATATTAAAAGTTTCTTATTTTTTTGATCGATTATTGTATCCTTTACATGTAAATGTTATAAGAATATTATATTATTAATTAAAAAATTTTTATTCTAAGTTTTTCCTTAGCTATATTTCCTCGCTTTAATACATGTGCTATTACATATTACACAACATTGTTGAATTGCCTATGTATCCACTTTCGATAAACGAAGTAGCAGAGGTAAAGTATAGTCACTTTACACCAGCTACTTTTTTTCATATACCAAAAATAAAGCATAATCAATAAATGATGCATCAAGGACACGAGGATCTTTTTCACCCCTTTGTATTTGTATAGTACTAGTATCTGGTTTGCGGTATGCACACGCTTTCGGTTAGTACTGCAAATTCACTATGCTAGCTCAAAAGAGCCTGCTATTTAATTATCATGGGTATAGAATAAAAACTTTTTATACCTACTTTAAATTTAGCGAAAAATATACACATTAGTTGTGAATAGTCACAAAGTTTTGTAATTGAGCCAAATGTTTATAAATTTTAGCATCATGTGTTAAATTATTATAGTATTTTAATTAATTACGAGTTTAAAAAACTTTCACTTTTTAAATAAAGCAAATACTAATGTAAAATCTTACATTGTGTAAGTTATTTAAAAATCTGTGTACAAAAATAATGTAAATAGAATATTTGTTTAATTACTATTTTTAATTTAAAAAGTATTAACTTTGTTATTCTTTAGCATGAATTCTCAGATCCAAAGAGTAAACAATAAAGAAAAGTATTATCTAGAATAGTATTTCTTTAGTATTTAATAGTATATTTATATTTATAAATTGTAAAAAGAAAAGATGAGTAAGAAATAGGATTTGGTTGGTTAATGTGAAATTAAAAAGACGAATTAGTTTGAAAAGAATTACGTTAGCAGACTGAGCGCATCGTGTTGATTTATTTAGGTAGTAAATGTACAATGAATAAATTACCTAAGAATGACTCAATCATTTCATGATTTCAGGTCTATGCATTCTATTTTTCATATTACCACCATTTTGCATTATCGACGTAACAATATATATATCGTTAATTCCAGGATGACGTTTGCCGGTTTTTCATTTACACATTAACACTTTTCCACGCTGTCACTCTTGCGCGCGCGTTCATTCGGTACACATTACTTATTATTTGTATTATTATTTTTTTACACGTCCCATCTGATGAACACTGCTTTTGGAACATTTTAACTATTTCGTCGTATCAAACTCCCAATTTCTTCGGTCTCCTGTTTCGCCACCATTCGAAGAAAAAGGAACTAGTCCGATGACACTCATACCTAACTTTTTTTTACTTTTTTTTATTTTACTTCATTTTGCAATAATAAAAATCGCAATCGCACTTTACACTTGGAAATAAGGATGGACAGCGCAGTCGAAATCGGCTTTAATCATAAATATATATAAATTGCAACGATAATTTTTTTATTAAAACCATTTTTTTATTAAAGAAATAACTCTAAATAATATATGCGGTACAAGTTGTAAAAGATTCTTAGGCAGTTTTGGCCCGAATTGCAGCACGCTTGCCAGTAACGGCCTGAAAACAAAAAAATAAAATATATTTTAATAATGGTAGAAATTATAGATATAAGTTAAAAATGACGTAAAAAATTAAATTAATGAATATTGTTATATTAGGATTTAATTTCAATTTTTAAAGCATTGTGAGGTGTTCTCTGATGCTTAACAGCAAAATCCATAATTTTTTGTAATAGGCATTTAGTTTAACAATGCGGATTTAATAAGATACTTTTTCTTTTGCTTGTTATTATATATGTAAAAATAGACAAATAGAAATGACTTTCATTCGTTCAATTATGGCGCATTTAAACTTCAAATAAAAATATATGAAGTATTGAACTACACGAAGCATGAATATTTACAGACAAATGTATATGACTTTAAATTTTTTTTTTTAATTGACAATGAATAACTGTTATTAAATATTGTACATAATCCAATAAAAAATAAAGTGATAATAAAATAATAAAATATTTTTCTACTATTAAAGTTTAATGGATTATATTTTAAGATACTGACCTGGAAACCAGACTTTATGCTAGCTACAGAACACCTTGAACCACATGTTTCACATTGAAGGAAGAAAAGTCTTGTATCTTTTTGTAGAATAGTGTCAGGCGAGCGACACGTGTGACACGTAACGTATTCCTTGATGTATCTTCTCAGAACATTTTCTATTTGTTTCTGCTGGAATCTACCTTTGATAATAAGTTGACTATTACCGTCCACAGAACCGCTGGTTCCCAATTCGGCCAGTAAAAAGTCAAGTAAATGTTTTGGTTGTCTGTGAAGTGTTTTACAAATCTAAAAATAAAATTTCAAATTAATCAAATATAATTTTCGTTTTTGTAATTTTGTATATAATATTATTAAATGTTATATATTAAAACAATATATTCAATAATACTAATATCTGATATATTAAACAATATATAGAAGAATTGCATGTATAAATATTTTGAAAAAGAATTTAAAAATATGTGAATTTATATGAAATATATGAAAAATATTATTAAGTTTATAAGATACTTAGATAAGGTAGTTTCCAAAATAAGTAATAAGTAAAGCACGTTGACAAAACTAGATTAATTGTTTAGAAACAAATTTAATAAGGTAAATAAAACAATTTCGTTACCTCAGTGAAATTAGAGAAGGACGTCTTTTTCGTTCCAATACGCACCACCTGTGGTGGTCTCATAACAAATTTCTGTTTCTTTCCAGCTACCATATCAGGATTCTTTTCCTTCATTATGTTGAATACTCTTGCAAGTAATTCATCATAGGTATAATCTCTGTCTGAACCGACCCATTGACTTGGCTCCTCTGTGGATACGAAAGAATTATAAGTACAAATTCTTACAGGTTTGAAGCAAACATCAATAACATCACATAACAATCTATAAACTACATATTCATTCAACACACAGACAATTTGGCTACCAGAAACTGATTAAGCTACTGAGATATGAAAAAGAGATTGAAGTGATTTTAAAAAGAATAAGATACACTTTTACAATAAAAGGAGAACACCAGTGAAAATAAAAAAAATGTAAATTTTAATATCAAAAATAATTTTTTAAAAATATCTATTGAGATATGAATGAAAAAAGCAGTCTTATTTAAATTTAAAATAATGAATAATGAAGTGGAAATCATGTTAAAATTCATTACAAAACAAATAAATTTCTTTCACAAATTGTAGCTCTGAATGAATTTTTTAAAAATGATTTGGTGAAAATGTTAAAAAAGTTAATTTGATTTAAAATCTAAATTTAATTTTCACTAAAGTTTCCATTCTAAAAACGACAAACTAGTTTTGCTGACAAGATTTGAAAAGTGCAGATACAAAAGAAGAAATTTTTCTTTCATGTTTGTCTTACCATAATCTGCACTTCGCTCGGACTCAGTGCAGCATGTTAACAAATAATGCAAAACATAAACATTCAGGCTCACAGATATCACGCTTTAAATTAATATTAAGTTATAGTTACCATTATCATTAGCTTCATTTTCCTTTCTCTCTTCTGCCATAAGTTCATCAAGATCCTTCTTCTTCTTTTTCTTCTTCTTGACACTCTTTGAAAAGTCGAGGGACAAATCGAAGTCTTCAACTTCTGGCTCCTCAGCTTGTGGCTCCGAAGCATCCTGGAAAAAATTTGCAGTTATGAATTCTGTTTTGACAAAACTTTTTGGAAATAATTCTTAGATTTGAATAATCTATTTCCTTAAAATAATCTAAATACATACTTCTTTCTTAGTTTCTGGAAGAGCTGCATCAAGTTCTTCCAGATTGAACTTTTTCTTTTTCCTCTTCTTTTTGCCAAAGTTTTCAAGATCTAACGATTCTTCATCCTCTGGTGGAGCAGTCTCATTTTCCACATTCTCCTTGTCCGCTTTAGAGTTTTCTGTGGCTTCATTGGTTGTGATTCCACCATCTGCTATAGCAGAATCTAAATCGAATCCAGTCTTCTTCTTCTTCTTCTTTTTTGTCAGTTTGGGGTCAAACATCTATAAATTAAGTTAAGATAGAAATATTAAACTAAAATTTCAATAAAAGCATTTGGTATAAATAATCTGATGACTCATTGAGTTACATGCATCTGCTTACTTAAGCATATGTTGCAATAATTTACTTTATAAAATAATATACCTATATAACACTATCATATCATGTACTTTCTAGTATTTAAACATTAATTTTTTGAAACTAAAGACTAAGAAAAATACTTAATTAAAAATTACTTATGAAACAATTGCTGAGTTTATGAAATTAAATATAAATTATTTAGAAACGTAGAAAATACGTAAGAAATAGTTTTAAAATTATCTTTCAATATTTTAACATTAAACTAGCTGTATCAATAAACTAAAGACTTGAAAAACTACTGTCAGTCAAACTGAAAAATTTAACTTTGGATAAATGAATTTCAAATAACAAACATTAAACATACGTTTGAAAAGAACTTAAATAAACCACTTAGATCAATCATTTATTGATTTTTGGCTATTTAACTCACAACTAGTTTTGCATTTCCCTATGAACAAGATTAGAGAAATGTACATTGCAGTAACAAGCTCCATTTTCATTATTGGAGCAAATCAACTAAGTCATCAAAAATCCAAAATATCACGAAACATATGCACGAAAATCCCTTAAATCTCGGCAAGAAACATCCAAACCAGACTGAAATTTCGTCATTCCCAGCACTTGACAACCGCGAATCATCAACAAACCATGTAAACAATCCCCTCCAAACCTCACCCAGCCCATCCCAAAAATCCCGCCGAAAAAAATACCCTAACCCAGCGCTCCTAACCCAAATAAAAGCCAAAAAAATCAGGATTTTTCGCGAATAGCGTCATGTGACGTAGGCGTGCGAGAGAAACAGAAAACCGGTCGCTCTCTCCCATCCCTCTCTCTCTGTCTCTCTCACAGCGCGGCGGTGGGGAAGGTTGCAACGTGAATTTGGAGGTTGTGTTGGCCCGAGCCGCGATTTTTCCGATTCCAAGCCGTCAAACAGCCTCCAATCACTCCCGAAACATCAAAACAACGCGAAACTCGAGCGCATCCGCTTAGTTGAGCACGATAAAGGAGAAAAAGCGATATCCACGTGCGTGTAGGTAACACGCGGCTCTCCGCATGCTGCTGGCGTTTGCTCCGAAAATTGACGGGGCGAGCGGGTTTTAAGGTAAGAGGATTGTGCTGTACTCACCGATTCTTCTTCCGTCATTTTGCTGGCTTTTGCGAAGCGAGTTTGTGCCGAGGATCTGGCGCAGAGTGCGGATATCCTTAAACGAGCGGACCCGCGGTGCGTGTGTTATTTTCGCTATTGCATCAGAAAATTTCAGATATCTGGGTTCTCCACGGGACTGGAGGTGGATACTAAGATGGCAGACTCGATTGCCAGCTTGGAAGGTGTGGCGCGTGCCTGAGCTAACCTAACCTCTGGGGTTGGGTCATAGAATTGTAATATCCCAGATGGCTTCTAGGATATGGCGCGTTGGTCGAGCGCGGCGTATATGAATTTGCGATATATATATGTATATTATTGGAATAAGGATTTTTATATAAATTAAAAACAACTGAGAGTTAGAGTCTACAATAATATTTGACAAACAATTATCTTTAACTAAAAATAATGCAAGTATCCTAAACCGCACGGAAAGCTGCACAGCACGAGCGATTGCTGCTTAGCTAAAGAATTTGCTAGAGTTCTCAAGAGAAGATGTTTCTCGTCATAGACTCAAACTCGAAGTGACCTTCCTTCCTTCTCGCAGAGGCTCGTAGGGATTGGCTACAACCTTCCGAATTTTATTTGGCGTATCCGCCAGTGAAGTTAGCAGCAATCCCATGATTGGCTAATTCTGTTAGATCCGGCTTTTCGCTAATAGAATTAGCCATTTAAGTAATTGCTGCTAACTTCAGGTTAGGAAATTGGCGGATACGCCAAACAAAAATCGGAAGGTTGTAAGTAGGGTCGCCCTTCGTAGAAGGGGATCGCAGCGCACGCATGGAAGTTTTCCCATAAGCTACGTAAAATCCCGGCGACGGCTAGCTCGTCTTAACGTGCCAGCGCTGAGCGCTCGAGGATGATTGATTTATGACTATGACTACCAGTGGTAATAAATCAGTGGAAATGTGGTTTGCCTGGACTATTAAGTTTCCGTCGGAAACTATCGTGAGGTGCCCTTTTCCCGTGTCTATTTGTTTGTTTCGAATTTAATGGCTTTATTTTCTCCGCCCGAGCCTTTCGTAGCGAGTGACCATATTTCGCATTTGAATAGCCGCGGTTTACATTAAATATCTATTATGTCCAGAAATTCGCGAGGTAATGTAAAATACTCACAGTGACGTATAGTACATTATCAGTACGTCACAGAGTATAGGCGTTTTGGTGGGATTTTTTAAAGTGGTAATAGGAAATGTAAGAAAGTATATGAATCATTTGTCTTATGATATTTTTATATTGAATTTTAGATTTTCTTACAGTTTTGAAAAGAAAAAAAATAGTAGACTGTATTAATAATTAATTCTCTTTACAGTTCTTTATATTTTCTTGTGACTCCTCACGCGTACTATTAAAAAGTAAATATTGTAAAATAAAAGAAAATAAAATTTCTTATGATAATAATTTATTTGTCTTTTTGTTTGGATTATTATGGATTTTTAGATGACTATTAAATATTATTAAATATTTTGTCTAATTATATTTTCACTAAATATAAATAACCCAATAAAAATAGTTTACTATTTAAATTTATCATCATTGTTTAGATATTAATGGAAAAGGCGTTATCGATCTCCTTCGAACCAAATGCTATTTATTAAAAGTCGACGTTTTGAGAAATTCGTAAATCCTCCTTTTCAAGACTTAAGGACGCTCTTTCGCAAAGGGGCCCCACATACTATTAGAGATATTTTTTCATATAAAGTTATAAAAAGGGTAAATAAAGGCAATTATTTATTGTTTATTTGATAAACTGTCACAGAACACTAATAAATAACAAGTATTATTTAAATTCAAAGCTAAGAATAATTTTCGAATTACACGTATTCTACAGTTTTTTAAGATTAACATTAAATAACTTTTTCAAACCTTCGTTAACCCCAATTTTTCAAAACGTATTTAGTTTCCTTATAGTCTCTAGAATATATATCTATTTTTTTACCAAAAAATATTGGGCAGAACTATGAAAAATATTAAAATGTATAAAATAAAAACATATGCTGTCATAAGACTCTGTACTAATACATTTGAAAAATCCGATTTTTAAAATCTTCGATCTTCGTTTTTTGATCGTTGATCTACCCTAATATTTTGCACAGATTGTTGTATACACCTTACAAACAAAATTCTTCAGTTTTATGCAAAAATATTGGCATTTGATTTTGCAAAAGAACGTCCTTATATAAATAAGTCTTGAAAAGGAGGATTTACGAATTCCTCGAAACGTCGACTTTTAATAAATAGCATTTGGTTCGAAGGAGATCGATAAACGCCTTTTTTTCATTAATCAAATACCTCGAACGATAGACTCCCTACAAATATTCTTTAGATTTTATTGAATAGTGCTACTAACTGACAATTAGAAAATCACCAAAAAAAAACTAAAAATTTTTTTGGTATTTTTAGCCACAAAGTGAATAGATATTTTTATGTTTCTAGCATGTAGAACTTATTATAAAAATTTTAATTCGCTCACATAGATTTTGGCTGATAGAACACATAAAAATTTTCCTCATTTAGTGATGTTGGTGAAGGTGATAATAGAAATTTGTTTAAAATAGGTTTACGACTTGTATATGATTTTGTGCTGCCCAAGAGCCATTATGTGGTTATTCACTATATGCATAAACGATCGTAAAGCCACTGGATTTAAATGCATTGATGTGAGTTTTTACTCGATCATTGCTTTGGTAAGTAGCCACGCAACAGTGTATTTGATTGTAAAGTAATGGGATCATTAGCAAAAATTATCATTAGCTCGTTGATCATGTTATATGTCCCGTAAGGCAAGAATGTCATTAGTCAATATCTCAAACGCACAAATTGTTATTAGCTGGTATAGAATATTAGCAAACAAAATCGAAACACGTGTTTTTTCTGTTTATATCGTCATTTTTTTTCAAATTTATACGGGAACACTTGTTGAAATCACAGGCAGTGTTAGAAATTCGGAAAGTTAAAATACCGAAATGTAAGATTGAGACATTCAAAATGTAATTACTTACTTAAAAAACGTAACTGTACAAAAATATATAATTAATTTACTCCAAATCTAACTCGGCGATCTCCCATTTTTTATCGTAAATTTGTACTCAGCAGGTCAACATACGCAAGGAAAATATATAATCCTGATCTTCATTATTGTTGTTTGACTTTTTTTAAATTTATGCTAGTTTTTTCAAAATCTAATAAAGTATATAATAGTATATTGTTCAACTAGGGAGGAAACTTCCTCCCTTGTTAAACACTGTGCTTTTTTTAATAAGGGCATGCAGAGGTCTTTTTTTGTGCTCAGAAAAAGAATGAAAAATCGCGGGCTTCTATTTCAATAATAATTTACGTTTTTCAAAATTTTTGTTTTATTTATTCAAATTTTCAAATCTTAAATGTTTTAAAAACTTTCGAATTTTTTCAAAAAAATTTTTCAAAAAATTTTTTAATTTTCAACTTTTAATTTTTTAATTTTAATTTTTTAATTAAAATTTTTTTTTTTTTATTTTTTTATTTTTGTTGGTATGAACTTTACTTTCCGCTGCTTAGAAATATTCAACTTTCCGTTCATTTCTGATTCGCGAAAAAGGGCTTTTTTCATGCACATGTCGAAAAAAAATTTTTTCATGGGTTTGTGTAATTAAAATTTTGGCTATTTCATCAATTTAGATAAAATCCTTGACAAGCGGTTATCTTAAATGTCGCGCATTACTTTGCGGATTTTGAAAATATATAGGACAATTGGCATTTTTCTTTTCCCAAAGTTTTTCTTGTTGCGTCAACTTTTATGAAGAATACAGATAAGACAGGCGTCCTAATGCAGGATTATTCAATATGTATACACGTTTAATAATAACTTGATGATTAGGCTCTTATTAGAAGTTACTCATTAAAAATTAAACCAAGAAAATTGATCAATAAATGATGAATGATCATTGTTGGATGGTCGAATTCCTACTAGAAGGGGAATGTTTCTTTCTCTCCTTAATTACTTTTATAATGGATAATTGGAAGGACAATGCAACAAAAGAAACAAACAAATCTAACGTACAGAAGAAAGTGTCAGTCTGCGTTTAGTTGTATATATTTAAAAATCCTTTATTTCATTGATTAAAAATTTACAATAGTTGTTTGTTCTTTGGATAAGTAAAGAAAGCTATACTAAAAAAATATAAAAATTTTTTAAATAGTGAATATTGCAATATAAATGTCTTCTAAAATTTACAAAAATAAAAAATAATCACTCAATATACTTTTAAATTGGTAAAATAGAAAAAATATAATAAAAAATAAAGTAGTATCAATATATCTATTTGTATTTTTATATTAAATCTGTTGAACTTTACAGACTGAAAATTTTTTAATGTGCAGTTATATGAAATCAAAGAAGATAAATATGAAAACACAAACTTTAGGTTTATTACACGCTCTTGTTTATTTAACTATTTTTAATTTTTCTAATGCTTATGATTGG